>CM042569.1:752657-845157 GCA_023630585.1 Cranoglanis bouderius
GAAGTCCATACAGAGAGCATTTCAATGAAACATCTGTTAAACAGCTACAGATTGGTAGAGTTTGAACTCTTAATATATGATATACATGTTTAAACCCCTAAAACCCTGATGTTTTCTCTCTCAGATCCAGCTCCTGATTGAGATCGTGTGGCCTCTCTTCATCTTTTTCATTTTGATATCCGTGCGACTCCACTATCCTCCGTATGAGCAGCACGAATGTAAGTGACCTGTGGTGCTCCATTCACCATTCATTCTGTAAA
The DNA here is from genome assembly GCA_023630585.1 of Cranoglanis bouderius. NCBI lineage: Eukaryota > Metazoa > Chordata > Actinopteri > Siluriformes > Cranoglanididae > Cranoglanis > Cranoglanis bouderius. The sequence goes on from CM042569.1 coordinate 752,918, forward strand.
ACAACTATTCTGAGAACCGAAAGGCGTCTGTAGATCTTTCTGAACCCCTGAGCCACGTCTGGTTTCGGCCATACCTGCGGTCATGTGATGCCACGCTGAATATAAGCATGTGAAAGTTTCTGCAGCTCATGGTGTGTAAAATGTACTGGCTATATCCAGATTATATCAGATACCAAAGACATGTCCATAAATAAAGTAGGTTTACGATGTCACTGTTATACGTGTATAACGATACAGATCACATTTCCCACTCTTATAAACCGATTCAAAACGGTGACCCTCATTTTATGTTAATTTTACAGTGTAATAAATATAATTTCCCCTTCTTCATGTCTGAATTTACTGACCAACACACCAGTGTATCTGAAAACCCGCCTCCCTCTATTGAAATTTAAACGGGCCTAAATAAACCTAAATAACAAATAAACGTAAGATTAGTTGCGCTATAAACAAATCGAACGATCCTGGAAGCGCCGCAGTTCTTATTTGAGTTATTGATTTGAACGAGGTCGTAATGTTTTTGTTTGCTTTAGTCTGAACTTGGGGTGTTTAAATCAATCCACTGTTTGCTTTGTGTAGAACATTGACTGAGCATCAAGAAAATAATAAAAAAAATGGCCTTGTTACTGTACATGTGAAACGCTGCCATTGTCTTCAAATCTTCTTCAGCGTTACAAAGAATGATGGTGCAGTTCAGCTTGGTGTTGACTACAGTTATTCCCCCGAGGCTGTGGTGTAGCACTAAAGATGATTTCCACAGTTTCTTCACTCCTTTCTTGAGTCTTTGGTCTGTATGTTCATAAGACTTAGAAAATTATGTCGCTTATAAATCCATCCTGGATTGGCCAGTGCAGCCTGATCAACTTGTTTAAACCTGTCCAGGGAGTTACACTGAACTGCCAAGGTCCAAATTTACTCATAGTGTTTACTTTGGCAGTATTTTTCTTGATAACACCTCTTGGAGCACTTAATAGCTCCGTACAGGAAGAACTTTCTGATATGTAAATATTAACGCTCACTTGTGTTTTCATTCTGTCTCAAACAAATCTTCTTTAGGCCACTTTCCCAACAAGGCCATGCCCTCAGCGGGCACTTTGCCCTGGGTCCAGGGAATCATCTGCAATGCTAACAACCCCTGCTTCCGGTATCCAACTCCTGGAGAGACTCCTGGTGTGGTGGGCAACTTTAACGACTCCATGTAAGATTCCCATTATTCCACAGTCTATACTACATCTCCCTGAGGAACTCTGTAGTTATAGCATTAATGTTGTACCGTATCGTTATAGATAAAGACGGATCCTGGTAAAAGATATGTTCCTCAAGGGTTCTTCTCTTTCTGAAAGTTTATAATCGAGACCTTTACTGAATGCAAACCCCTCTGTTGTAGGGCTCTTAACAAATAATTTTCCCCTAGAGGTCAAGTACCCATTAGAGTTCTAGTTCCTACTCACCTGAGCTTATTAATTAGTAATGATCTTATATACTAACTACAGTAAGATTAAACGGAAACCAAATTTTCCATGTTGTGTTAATTCCATCCTATTTGAATAACGTGTAAGCAGAAACTGGGCTATCGTGTCACACGTTTATCGTCCCGTTACGTCACTGCTAACAGAACTCTCGAAATGGGAATTTATTACACTAAAGCGTTCAAAGATGGAAAAAAATGGAAAAGACATCGGTGGTTTGCTGGTTATTTTACCGTCACCGTTTCTTACAGAATCTCCCGGCTGTTCACCGACGCCAAGAAAATCCTCATCTACAGCCAGAATGATAAGAGTTTTGAAGGGTACAAGGGACTTGTCCGAGCTCTCAGGAAACTACAGAGCAACACTGCAGGTACATCACAAAACCACACGGTGTCTAATCATCACGTCTCCAGTGTTTTTCGATGAAGTATTTTATATCGATGAATATCATTTATATCTTAAGCTGAGTAACGTGACAGTAAAGCATCATGTAACATGAACACTATTAACCATTCACTTTATAAATATCCACAGCTCACACAGCAGGTTTAATATCATGATATTGGCTCAGTGTACAGCTCCACCTCAGCTCTGAAGTATTATCTGTCTGTGCCACGCTCTCTACCACGGGCAGATAACCCGCCTGCCCCGTATACTCAGGGTTAAGTACTTTTGAGATGAGTGCTGAACACTTTGTGCTATCTGAGACAGACACCACATGCATGCGGGTTTGTTTATTTCCTGTTCTGCTTCATGGCTGAGTGAAGAAAGCCCTGAGCAACAAATCAGAATTGCATCTTCCTGTATTCAACATTCCATCATTTCATTTCGTGTTCGCGGATGCCTCAGGGTTACTGGATTGTAATGCGTCTTGGTCACGTATTCCGACTGAACCAAACACACACACACACACACACACACACACACACACACACACACACACCCTGCAGACGTGCAAACCTCCAGCTCTCAGACTCACACGATGAAAGTTTACAGTTTACATATCGGCAGTTTTCACATTCTTTCCTCTGTTTTCCCTTTAAAAGGTCTCAAGGTTCTTTAAAAAGACAGAGATCTGAAAACAAAGTTAGATCATGACCCTTAAAAATCTGTTTATTTTTAAGCCTAAAGTCTAAATACATTTGTTTATTGGTCATTTTAATACTTTTTTTGATTTTGTGCATGTCCGCTGAGGTTCTCTCTCTAGCTGCATGTACAAAATACGTGTTGGAAATATCAAACTTTGCCCTGTTTCAGAATGAATTGTTTAAAATGGAAGGTTAAAGAATCGGTTTTTATGTAAAACGTGTAAATTTGACACGTGTTCAGTTCAGAAAACTCGCCTAAAGTTCCTGGGTTCTTAAAAAGGTTTTTCTGGAAATGGTTCCTTTTGTGGAAATGCAAGGAAAATTTTAAATTTCTGAAAAATATTTGGGTTCCTGGAAAGATCTCTCTGGTGGAAACAGACTTTAATATCCTGAGTTCCTGAGACAGTTCCTGAGACAGTTCCTGAGACAGTTCCTGAGTTCCTGAGACAGTTCCTGAGACAGTTCCTGAGACAGTTCCTGAGTTCCTGAAAGAGTCAGTTTGGTTGAAATACACCTAAAGTTTCATGAGGTTCTTCAGCTGAAAATGTATCTAAAGTTTTATGAGAGTCTGAAAAGGTCCTTTCATTCAAAATGTGTCTAAGGTTCCTGGGTTTCTACAAACGATTTCTGGGTTTTAAAGGTTCCTCTTGTGGAAATACACCCAGAGTACCCAGGATGCCCTTTTCCCCTCTGCCTTTTGTCCCTCTCACACTGTTTCACAGATTTCCTGTTTCGTTGCTCAGATGATTGATTTTTGGCAGCGACCCGTTCCCCTTTCAGGACCGCCGAGTCCGTAAAACTCCCTTCTCTTGTTCTCTCTCTTCCGTTCCATGTGTCTCAGACTGCACAGAGTTCCACCTCACAGCAGGATGCAGATCCTCATCAGTCATTCTCTTAACACTAGTCTGAGTTCGCTGGCTGACATTCGGGTTGGGTTCATCACACACTTTTAAGTGAGCCAAGTTCCACTCGTGAGCTTTGAGACTTAAACACAGGCTTTCAGTGTTCAGTACTCAGTTCTCCGTTTATTCAGACGATTAAAATAACGTGAAAGTAAGTGGTCTGTACTTTAGAAACTAAATCAGGCTGAAAGTGAGCGCAGTTGAATATTGTGCTTTCACATTTTTCTGTTCTCTCGGTGTAACTCGGGGACAGAAGGCATGCTGGGAGTCGTAGTGTCTCCTATGCAGCGTTGAATGATTTTAATTAACGGTCCCACAGCGACTTTTCTTTACACCTGGGTCCTGATTCTCAAGGTGTGAAGGGGGACTTCAGTCCCAAACAGGAAACCGTTTAGTCCCGTAAGATTTCTCTCTAATGTCTAAACGAGATTTCTATTTAGATGTTACGTCGGCGTCTTTAATGAAGTCTTTGTTCTGCCGTATTTTGCTGCTCGATTTTAATAAAAGTACTAGAAATATAAGATATTACTTTAAATAGTTTATTACTTTTTAAAACAAGTATTAGAAATTTTTAAAGTCTTTTTAATGTCATGTCTTCACCCGGTTAAACCGTTAGCGCAGAAACCTTTAGACAACATCACAGCAACGTTATTCAAACTCTTTACTGAATACAGAATGATAAAATGGTGTCTAAAGAGGAATGACCTACAGTAACCTCAGTCTGGCTCAGACCGGTTTACACAGACAGCTTTTCTGGAATGTTCTGACATACTGAACATGAAGAACTTAGAGAATAGAGTCTCACTGTCTCACTCTCTTTTCTTCCTGCACTGTGTGTCCTAAATACCATGCGGCATTATTACTCGGGTCATTGTCGTATTTACAACGTGTGCGTTATTGTGTGTGTTATTGTGTGTGTTATTGTGTGCGTTATTGTGTGCGTTATTGTGTGTTATTGTGTGCGTTATTGTGTGTGTTATTGTGTGTGTTATTGTGTGCGTTATTGTGTGTGTTATTGTGTCTGTTATTGTGTGTGTTATTGTGTCTGTTATTGTGTGTGTTATTGTGTCTGTTATTGTGTGTGTTATTGTGTGTGTTATTGTGTGCGTTATTGTGTGTGTTATTGCTGAGCGGGAAATTTCACCGTTGTTGTTTAGTGAGCCCTATTTATTATTTCATGCGAATCGGTACAAGTAATTAAAATAAATTAATTTAAAAATAACCGAAACGGCAAGTTTTTTTTTTTTTTTTTTTTTTTTAGAAAGGCTGGGAGGATTAATTGTTAGATAAAACGCCGTGTGACAAAACTTTTAAATGTTTTTTTTTTTTAAATTATTATTATTAATCTCATGAATTTTTTATTTATTTATTTTATTTTTGCAGGTTTTAAGTTGAAGGACTTCCTCCGCGATAACGAAACCCTGTCTGAGTTCCTGGAGCAGAACGCGACGCTGAGCAAACACGCCGTGCGGCAGATAGTGGAAGCCGACGTCAACCTGGAAAAAGTAAGAACGTTTGCTTTTGTTCGCTCGGACTCACATATCAGAAAATACTTCATGCCCTTTGCTCTTTCAGTGAAATGTGGAGATATACAATTGGACCCTTTGTAATAATCTCTGAACTCGGCGCCCTGCGGGTATTTGTTCATGTTCCTATATGTAGATGACCTGTTAGAGTCACACAAGGTCAAACCATGAGGCAGTGCAGATAACTCATTATTCACCGAACGGTCACGAGACGACTGCAGTCCGCAGACACATGAGGGGAGGGGAGGATGAGGGGATGATGGGAGAGGGGAGGGGAGGATGAGGGGATGAAGGGAGAGGGGAGGGGACAATGCAGGGCACAAGGGGAAGGAGAGAAGGCTGGAGGAGCACAGCTGTGTTTCACACCATGACTCGGCCATTTCACATTAGCGCCGATTTACAAACCTAAGTGAATTTGTTTCACATAAAACACGGATGAAAATGTTAATCAAAGGACATCCTGAGGAGGCTAAAAGATTTTTTGAAAAGTGTCCTGGGATCCAGGAGAAGGCCAAGGAGAAGTTTCCTAAGCTCCTGAAAATGTTCCTCCTAGAAAAATACCTGCAGTAGAAACACACCTGAAATATTTCTTTCCAAATGTCCTGGATTTCCCTCTGCAGAGTTAAGCATGTCACATGATCACTCCTGTAGCCTTGAGAGAAGGACGAGCGAGTAGAGGATATGGTACAGAACGTTCTCTCTCTCTTCACCGGGGCAGGGGGGCAGGGGGGCAGGGGGCAGGGGGGGAACATGAAGTTCAGGACAAACTATGATCACAAAACAAACTTCACTGATCTAAAAGAATGGCAGGTCATTATGTTGTCACTGATGAGTTATAGAGTGGTTGTAACTGCCCCCCCCCCAGGTGCTGATTAAAGGTTTCGGAGTGCACCTGAGAGATCTGTGCAACACGACGTCTCTGGAGGAGTTTGTCAGCATCGCAGATCGTAACGTCTCCGAGATGACGCAGAAAATCATCTGTCAGTCGCCTGCTGATTGGCTGAACAGCGCAGAGAGCCACTTCCTGTCCAACCTTGACTTCCTGAAACCCATACGGGTAAGACACGTACAGACCCATGTGACCAGAGCAAAGGAAAGTAAGGTTTATTATTCAAGAGTCCACCACAGAGCCGCTGAATTCTGCATTGTGATTGGTCAGAAGGTGTTGATTAGTTCTCTGTAACAGCAGCCCTGACTGTAGCGCAGCTGCAAATGACAGGTTTATATTAATGCTCTCGTTCGAATACGTTATCGTTTCTATAGCAACAGCCCATTGACTGGGTCTTGTACAGCGGACGCTGTTAATACGGTGAAGTTTTGGTTAAGGAAAACTGGGACGCTTCAGTCCCTCATTAACCAGACTTTCTATTTAGGCTTTATTTGAGCTTTATAAAGGTTTATTCACAGAAAAGGCCAAGCTTATTTTTCTTTTAATCTGCCTGTGTTCTGAAACAACAGAATGAAACATTCATCGCGTTTATCATTTTAGCCGTGATCATGCGGGCCTAGCGGTCGGCACAAAAGAACAATGGACAGAATGAATTCTTGGTAATTTCTGAACAAATTTCTACAGTAAACGCTTTGTGAGATGATTACGAGAAACCGCTACATCACACGAGTTATCACAGACTGGGCATTGTCCTTTTTTTCAAGTTCAGTAGGAATTTTTCTAACCACATAATCGGAAAACCATGGCGGTGGTCCGAGTGCGTCGGCGTGTTGGTTGTACGTCACTGTGAACTCACATCACAACACAACACAACACAACACAACCCGAACACTGGTTTTGTTGTTTTTTATTAATAAAAGGTCGCGACGGCGAAGCAGAAACAATCACATTATTAACCAGTTCACTTCCGTAACATACAGAATATTAAAATCCCTAACCCCGTCTTACTCTCCTCTTGTCTCTGTGTAGAAGGACGTCAGATCCAACCCTAAAGTCGTCCAGGACGTGTCTCTGGCCACTGATACGCTTCTGGAGAGTCTGGGATCATTGGCTGTTGAGGTGAGCGATCCCAAAATATCCCTCATCCTCTTCTGGAAGCAAAATGAAACACCAGATAGAGAAGTGTGATACGTCCGGTACACTGTCCAGAACATTTCTTTTCACTGTGTGTGGGTCAAAAGCCAACAGTTGGAGATTATTTAACAAGAGAAAGGCGCTTTAATAATGTTTCACTCAACTGTGGTTTTTTAAAATTTTATTTGTAATGTTTTACTAACAGTTTCCCGTATATAATAATAACCTGTAACAGCCGAGGAACATCATCTCTACACCTTCAGCCTCATTAAGCACGTATGTATGAATATGCAAATTCGGAAACGCCCCCACGTCATCCTGCCCTCCCTAACATCAGAATATCGCTAGCCAGTGAGAGAACCGCTAGTAAACTAGCTGACATTATTCACACGAGTGGGATTTCAGGTTATTTAAACCTGTCAGAATCTTATTTCAGCGTTACCATGACAACAGCTGGCTCTTCATCACAAACATTCGCTAAGCCTGTGATCATTTGAATATCAGACATGATTGGTTGAAAGCTGTTGAGTTTATTTTGTGACATCACGGATTGAGCTCATGGAGTATGTACTATAGCTCCGCCCACATGTTTTAATGGGAGATTAGGGGGCTCTGCAGCAGAAGGGGTTGGATATTTCCGGCTGGCCGGCGCTCTGGGTTCTCTGGTCACTCGCTCAGCTTTGGAAGTTTGGAAACCGGAGCCGAGTCAGAAAGTCATGAGTGATTTACCGAGCTCCAGACGCCGGCAGATCCTGATCTCCTGTATAGCTAAACGGCTGAGCTTGCTGAACACGAGGTCACTTTGAGTCACTGCTGTCGTTCTTTACCGTAAGATGTCGATTGTTTGCATGAAATAAAACAAAAGAGAAGAACAAAGAAAAAAGCCGTTGACTTGTTTACATGCAGAAAAGTGAAAATATTTCAGTCGTGTCACACAATTAATCCTGACACCATCACTGTCAGCGTTTAGAAAGGAAATGAAACAGAAACAGTTCCCCTGCCTCAGCTTCTCTTTTGTTCTCACGCTGCGGTTTTTAGCGCTCACTGAACTGCAGTAACCCCGCGGCGAGGCTGTAGGATGGGAGGTTACTCCAGGTCGTTCCAGGCTCCTCGAGTTCCTCTGCTCTTGTTTGCGTGGCTCTGTCTCCTCCTCAGAACACTGTGTTTACTGTAGCCGTTGTTTGTGGTTAGATCTGGATGCCTGTAGGATATGATTCAGCTTTGTTTGACTTTGTGTGTGAAGGGAGAAGTGTCATTAACGAGAAACGAGTCGTTAGGATGATGTAACGAGTGCCCTGGAGATGAGGGATGAAAACTGGAAAAAGCTGTTTCACTCATAAACACAAGTGAAACCAGGAAATGAAAATCCTTTATGTTTAAATGATCACATTTATGATAAAGATCACAGTAAAGTGGCTGAGCTGCTATCAGAGCTCACCGTAATTCTTCAGATATTTCCTTTGTGATAAACTGTAGCCTTTCTTTCTTTCTCTTCCTACAAACACACCTTTTTTGTTGCTCGCTGGAGGAAGCAGCTCAGTTTCCTAATTTGCAGCCCGACCCAGAGTTACCTCTCAGTTCTGTTTATTCCAGACAATAATTTATCGTCACAGTAAAGTACCGGAGACCGTACACCGCTCTCTCTGAACTCATTTCCCTCCCCAAAGAACCATCATGGCTTTTGCTTTTCCTCAGCAAAAAGACATATAGTAACCTCACTACACACACACACACACACACACACACACACACACACACACACACAGGTAGCGCTTACACAGTGGAGTTGTTCATAATGTGTGTTCTTTATTATTATCTGTATCATCTTTTGTTCGTCTCCTGCTTTGTGACCGGGAGTAACCCCGCGGTACTGCTCCTGCACTCAGCAGCTCCCCCTTCAGGTCGACGTTGGGGTTTTTGTTTCAGTTTCAGCCCTTCTCATTTTTAGATTATTCATTTTTTATAGAAATTCATCGTAATTGCACTATATTATATAATATATATATATAATATTGCATTAATATCGTGAAAAATGAAAAAAGTAAATAAAAAAAATGTCTATATCTATAAAATTATCAAATTTCTACATACCACACTTCACTCTTACTCTCAATATATTGAATATTCATGTTTTTAAAAACGTTTTATGCTTGTCTTAATGATCAGTTGACCATTTTATAACTTTATTCATCCCAGAATGTCATATTCTCCCCCGTATAATAACTTTCTGTGAAAAGAGATGAGTCATGGTCGCTGACAATGAATGAACAAATAAATGAATTAATTAAAAAAAAAATAATATGAAGAAAGCACACAAATAATCTAAAGTATAAAATACACAGAAGTATTTGTGCATATGATGTTTTAGGATCAAAGTTCATCCTGCTGTTGTGATTAATAAGAATGATATTTATTATTGTTATTATTTATTATTTAGTGTTATTAATCTATAGCATGAGGAGATCTGGTGTTCATTAACAGCTCATTATAAGACTGTTATAAACACTCCACCTGTTCTTCATTATTAACACCGTTATGGATTTATTATCCCTGACCTCCGCGTCCGTATCGAATTATTCCTGGTTTTCCCTCGCAGCTGGTGAGCATGAGGAGTTGGACTGACATGCGGAACGAGATCGCGTTCCTGACCGGAAACGCCACAAACTCGCCCAATCACGTGTACCAAGCCGTGTCGCGCATCGTGTGTGGACACCCAGAGGGCGGCGGCCTGAAGATCAAATCCCTCAACTGGTACGAAGATAACAACTACAAGGCTCTGTTCGGTAACCATAACGACAGCGACGACGAGCCCGTATCCGCCTACGACAACACATCCAGTAAGTGTGTTCTATAACTAACAACACTTCCTTCACAGTAACTCACACCAACACGTGATAAGTTCCTTGTGCTGTGTGTATTATTACTCTTGTGGGCGTGGCCGTCCAGGATTGTTTTAGTTATGACGAGAATCTGTAGTAGCTATATATAACTTCTAAAGCTAATGAGTTAAACACAGATTAAACGACGCACTAATCAGTGTGAAAGTCACTTGTCCGATTTACGTTGCGTGCCCGGCTTCGTGCTAGCTTTGTTCTCAGATTAGATTAGCAAAGCGAGCCAACTGTATAAGCTATGCACACTCACCAGAGACCCCAACCATCTCCGCGACGGCCTTCCCAGCTTTATTTATCTCCTTGATGTCTCTATACACATTTAATGAGAGGTTGTGAATAACGACCCATTCCCAAGGCAGCTCTCTCAATCCCAACGCAAATGCTGAGATCCGGAAATTGTGCAAATAAACGCCGCTTTATTGCTTGTTAGTGTGAACATAGAATCATTTAAACTAATTTGATAAATAATCTGTTTCATTTAAGGATGGTCAGAAATACTGAGTGGACTTTACAAACTAACCAGCCAGAGTATAATTATAACTATACTATAACTGACTATAAACGTCTGCTGCTGGAATAGCTGCTCAGTTTGATGTTTTCTTTCTCTGCTCCTTCAGCTCCGTACTGTAACAACATGATGAAGAATTTGGAGTCGAGTCCGATCTCGCGGATGATCTGGAGAGCTCTGAAGCCTCTGCTCATGGGGAAGATCTTATACACACCTGATACACCGGCTACACGCAAGATTATACACGAGGTCCGTCTCTGTCCGAGTAACGGAGAATTATTATCGGTTTATGTCATGTGAAGTGTCTCTCTAACTGTCTCTCTCTCTCTCTCTCTCTCAGGTGAATAAGACTTTCCAGGAGCTGGGTGTTCTGCGGGATTTAGGAGGAATGTGGGAGGAGATGAGGGTGAAAGTCTGGGACTTCATGGAGAACAGTGAGGAAGTGGATCTCGTGAGAGTGAGTTGACCGTGATATAAATATCATATTAACTCCACAGCACCACACAGTGGTCGATAATAGTACTGCACGTTAATATGAGATATTACATTCGAATATTACACCCATCATAAAAAATTGTATTCGTTCTTCTTAACGTAAGGCTAAAATGCTAGGTTATGACTACGTAGTATATGTTAGTGATATGGAGGAGTACTTTCTGAGCATGTGATGTCTTCCCTCTGTAGACTCTGCTCCAGAATAACGCCAGCGCTCAGTTCTTCAACGACAGGCTGAAAGGGACGGACTGGCGAGTGGAGGACATTTCACGGTTCTTGTCCAAAGCGTCCGAGGACACGCGCCCCCCGGGTACAGGGTACACCTGGAGAGACGTATTTAACGAGACGGACCAGGCCATTCTGACCATCTCACGTTTCATGGAGGTAAACACACACGTTTAAGACGTGTATTAATCGTGCTCGTGAAGGAAATCACTTTGTTTGTTTGTGCAATGAGTCAAAATTTAAACCTTACTTCTGGGTCAAGTTATATTTTATTTTTTCTTTTCAATCTAAAGTGTGTGAACTTGGACAAGTTGGAGCCGGTGTCGACTGAGGAGCGTCTGGTGAATAAATCCATGCTACTTCTGGACAATCGCAAGTTCTGGGCCGGGATCGTGTTTCCGGACATGCAGGCCGATTCCTCCGAACTTCCTCCCAATGTCAACTACAAGATTCGCATGGACATCGACAACGTGGAGCGTACCAATAAGATCAAGGACGGGTAGGGAACGGTTTAGTTTCTTTTTCAAACCTCAAGGTCATGTGACCAGAACTTAAATGACCAGCTGTTTATATTTGACTTATTTAATCTTGTAAATGTTTGTTTTAAACGAAATATTGTTTTTGTATGCTCAGGTATTGGGACCCTGGTCCTCGTGCTGACCCGTTTGAGGATCTGCGCTACATCTGGGGAGGATTTTCATACCTCCAGGACGTTATTGAACACGGGATTATCCGGGCTCTGACAGGCAGCAAGGAAAAAACTGGAGTTTACATCCAGCAGATGCCGTACCCATGTTATGTGGACGATATGTACGTTTTTATCCTTTTACGTTAAAGTTAAACGTAGCTGTCTTTTGTCTTCATTTAATTTAACCCTATCTAACGTTTTTCTCATTATCTCTGTGCGTATCGCGTAGTTTCTTGCGTGTGATGAGTCGCTCGATGCCGCTCTTCATGACGCTGGCCTGGATGTACTCAGTGGCCATCATTATTAAAGGCATAGTGTACGAGAAAGAGGCGCGTCTGAAGGAGACCATGAGGATTATGGGATTGGATAACGGGATCCTCTGGCTGAGCTGGTTCATTAGCAGTCTGATCCCACTGCTCATCAGCGCCGCCCTGCTGGTCCTCATCCTGAAGGTGTGACTCTTCCTCATCCTTCTACAAAAAAAAACTTATCAGTGTTATATGATAGATTTTCATGGCTTCGTATTAGACATCAAGATGTTTCCTATCCAATTTAAAAATAAATAAATAAATAAATAAATCAACTCCACTGAAAAGTAATTAAAGTTACAATTTAATCTTCTGAATCTACATTACAGATGGGGAACCTTCTGCCCTACAGTGACCCGGGTGTGGTCTATCTCTTCCTGGTCTCCTTCGCCATCGTCACCATCATGCAGTGTTTCCTGATCAGCACGCTGTTCTCTCGAGCCAACCTGGCAGCCGCCTGTGGGGGCATCATCTACTTCACCCTGTACCTGCCCTACGTCCTGTGCGTGGCCTGGCAGGACTACATCGGCTTCGGGGCTAAAGTGGTCGTGGTGAGTGGTGTGTTAATCAGAGGAGAGGTTCAGAATATCAGAATATCACTAGACCTTGAGAAGATAACTTGGATTTATTACTGTCTCTGTCTCTCAGAGCCTGTTGTCTCCAGTGGCGTTTGGTTTTGGTTGTGAGTACTTTGCGCTGTTCGAGGAGCAGGGAGTGGGCATTCAGTGGGATAACCTGCTGTCCAGCCCCATGCATGAGGACAACTACAGCCTCACCACCTCCATCTCGCTCATGCTAATAGATGCCGTGCTGTATGCCATCATGACATGGTACATCGAGGCTGTCTTCCCAGGTAATCCCTCCACCGTCTCTGGTTTCAGTTCATTAAGCATTCATACGTTTCACAACTGATGATTCACAGTCAGGATTTGCATCCTTTGCATCTTTTAAATCTCTCCCAGGTCAGTATGGCATTCCCCGGCCATGGTATTTCCCCCTCACCAAATCTTACTGGTGCGGAGAGAAATGCGGCTGGACGACGGCTTCCTCCACCAAGAAGAAAGAAAATGCAGATGGTATTTATAGCTTCTTTACTTATAATTCTTAGCCCAGATAAACAACTGTAACAATCTAAATGATCTGGTTTTCCCAAAGCTGTGTGCATTGAAGAGGTACCAGCTGATCTGGAACCTGGTGTCTACATCGAGAATCTAGTGAAGGTTTACAGACATGGCAACAAGCTGGCAGTAGATGACCTCACTCTGGGCTTCTACGAGGATCAGATTACCTCCTTCCTGGGCCACAATGGAGCAGGAAAGACCACCACCATGTAAGATCAAGAGTCTCTTCTACAGGAGATGTAGATTGTCAAATTTAAACATTTATGTTCAGATGTTCTGACTGATGCTTTTCCCCTTCAGGTCCATTCTGACTGGGCTGTTCCCTCCCACATCTGGCACCGCTTACATTATGGGCAAAGACATCCGTTCAGATCTAAGCGCCATCCGTCAGAACCTGGGAGTGTGTCCGCAGCACAATGTCCTGTTCAGCATGTACGCTCTTCTACGGCTAATTTTACTACCATGCACCAAACACCAGTTTGATTTTTGTCCCCAAACTCAATTAAGTACTCGGTAACTAGTCATTTGCTCTAAAGCTTGTTGTTCTTGCTTGGACTACAGGTTGACAGTAGAAGAGCACATCTGGTTCTATGCTCGCCTGAAGGGCCTCTCAGAGGAGAAGGTGAAGTCTGAGGTGGATCAGATCGTTACAGATTTAGGCCTCCCTCACAAACGCAAATCTCGTACTAATCAGCTTTCAGGTAAGCCCATGTGAAAGATCTAGAACGTCCAAAAAACTGGCCAAAGGTCATTTGTGTCATTAGCATCATTGGTGTTGATTCTATTACAGGAGGAATGCAAAGGAAGCTCTCTGTTGCTTTGGCATTTGTTGGAGGTTCGAAGGTTGTGATCCTGGATGAACCGACAGCTGGGGTTGATCCGTACGCTCGCAGGGGCATCTGGGACCTGCTGCTCAAGTATCGTCAAGGTATGGGAAATAAATATTTTACTAACCATTTTAAATATCCAATCATAAAACCATAAAATACTGGACATCTGCATGGAATGTTAGTGAAATGTTCTATCTTGTTTCTCATGTCACTGTCACTTTAAATTGTTCATACATGTAGATAGGTAATGGACTTATTTTCATCTTCATCAGGTCGAACCATCATCCTCTCCACCCACCACATGGACGAGGCTGATATTTTGGGCGACCGCATAGCCATCATCTCTCATGGGAAGCTGTGTTGTGTGGGATCCTCCCTCTTCCTGAAGACCCAGCTGGGCACTGGGTATTACCTAACACTGGTCAAGAGGGATTTTGACTTGTCTCTGAGCTCATGTCGCAACTCCAGCAGCACCGTGTCCTACTCCAAGAACAGTCTCAAGAAGGTTTGTGGTCACAAACCTGTAGTGGTGTGAGAAGAGCCTGGTTAAAATGTTCAGTAGTCACTGTGTACAAACTAATAATTTTGTCCATGCAGGATGACAGCGTCTCTGAAAGCAGCTCTGATGCCGGTCTCGGAAGTGACCATGAAAGTGAAACTACCACCATCGGTAAAATTTGAACATAACGAACCAATTCAGAACTTCCTCTTTGTGGAATCAAAACCTTTACAATATCTACTTTTTTTCTTTTAAAAATGTTTGACATTCCAGACATCTCCCTGATCTCCAACGTCATCTTCAAGCACGTTCCCTCAGCCAGACTGGTGGAGGATCTGGGCCATGAGATCACCTATGTGCTGCCTTATGAAGCAGCGAAGGACGGTGCCTTTGTGGAACTCTTCCACGAGATTGACGATCGCCTCATCGACCTCGGCATCTCCAGCTACGGAATTTCAGACACCACGCTCGAGGAGGTACGTCAATGTAGATAGGTAGATAAAATATCTTTACCCATGCTGAATGTAACGGAATTGTGACCAGGTTCTTCTCTGTGGTGCAGATCTTCCTGAAAGTTGCGAATGATAACGGAGTTGATGCGGTAACCGCGGGTAAGATCAAACAGAGTGAATCCATAGTCAGAATATCGTCACTCCAAATTAAGAGATCTGGAAAATATAAAGTTCTTCCAATCATTTTTTTGCTCCAGATGGCACTATTCTTCCAAGAAGGCACCGCCGGCATGCATTTGGTGACCATCAGAGCTGTCTGAAACCCTTCACCGAGGATGACAGCTTTGATTTTAATGATTCGGAAGGTGATCCAGGTACTTTTGTCTTTTGTTGTCCATCATCCATAACACCACCTACTCATTAGCAACATGACATCACATATTACTTCTTTAAACTGAAAGTTGAACAATTTTCACGTAACATAGTGAAGACGTTTATTTGTGGTGTTTGATTACATGTCCAGAATCCCGTGAGACGGATTGGTTAGGAGTCTCTGATGGAAAAGGTTCGTACCAGGTCAAAGGTTGGAGTCTGAAGAGGCAGCAGTTTGTGGCTTTACTCTGGAAGCGTTTCCTGTATGCCCGTCGCTCTCGGAAAGGATTCTTTGCTCAGGTGAGTTGATCGTCTCAAACTATTTTCTTTTTCCAAACTTGCTGAACCTTTCCCTAACCCACATCTTCTGCTTCCAGATTGTTCTTCCAGCTGTGTTCGTGTGCATTGCCCTGGTCTTCAGTCTAATTGTGCCACCTTTCGGAAAGTACCCAAGCCTGGATCTGGAGCCTAGCATGTATGAGGAGCAGTTCACCTTCATCAGGTAAACACCACACCTCCAGTTACAGATTTAAAGTATATACAATGAACCAAAGTCTTATTGATTTCTTATATTTCACTTCAGTAATGACGCACCAGAGGATACTCACGCTAACAAGCTACTCGGCGCGTTAACGGACAGGCCGGCCTACAGTGGGCGGTGTTCAGAAGATGGGACGCCTGGGTGAGTGAAGCCAAAAGAAATCAAGGATATTTTGTACCTTGGTGAATAAGGTCTTGCTCTTACCGAGTCTCATTTATCCAGCTGTGTAAATGTTATGTCATGTAAGAAAATAACTGAGCTACTTCTTTCTTCGTTCTCTATAAAACAGAGATGGGTCATGCCCAGTTAGAGAAAGTGAGTGGATTGTTCCTGAGATTCCCAAGACCGTATCGGACATGTTTCAGACCGGAAACTGGAGCATGGAAAACCCATCACCTCTCTGTGAGTGCAGCTGTGAGGGGAAGAAGAAGATGCTGCCGGAGTGTCCACCAGGAGCGGGCGGCCTTCCACCACCACAGGTAAAATAAACAAATAAAAACAAAGGCAAATGACGCTACCTTTACGTATAATAATGAAAGGGTGGAGGCTTTTAAAAAAAAAAAAAAAAAAAAAACACCTTTCTGTTCATTTCGTGTAGATCAAAATCAGCAGTACAGACACACTGCAGAATCTAACAGGGAGGAATATTTCCGACTACCTGGTGAAAACCTATGCACAGATTATTGGAAAGAGGTGAGGAGAAAGCTTGGAAAGAGACGTTCAGCGACGATGGCTTAAATAAATGCTGTTGTTATGTGTGTAAATCTCTTGTTTTATGTTCTTTTGCAGCTTGAAGAACAAACTCTGGGTGAACGAGTTCAGGTAACGTCATACAGCATGTCTTGATCAATTTAACAGTGAATTTATTAAAAGTCTTCATGATAAGTGCAAACAGTTTGTTGCACCAATTTGTCAAATTTACATAATAATAAAATCCCATAAAACATAAAATGCTCACGTGTGAGGTTTACTGTAGACAGCATGCCGTAGTCTCTATGTAATCAGTACATCTAATCTGACTCTTTTCTCATTGGTTGATCACAGATACGGTGGATTCTCATTGGGCGCCAGGAGTTCACAAGGCCTGCCCCCTTCGGATGAGATCTCCAAGGCTATCGCTCATATGCGTGCCCGTTTCAACTTGGAAAGAGTGAGTATTTTTAAATTATTTTGATTTGAGTGTTTAATCTCATTTGTTCTGGATTGTTATCTGGATTTCTGTAAAGTTTTGTTTGTGTTTAATCGAATACTAAACCGGTTATTCTGATCGGAACAGGGCACTGCACCAGACAGGTTTCTGAGAGGTTTGTCGACCTTCATCAGTGGCCTGGACACCAAGAACAATGTCAAGGTCGGTATATTTTTTCATGTGCATTATGATGAGTCTCGTGTGTGATTAATAGATTAATGAGTCCAAAAGAACATCTGAGGAACCGTAGCTGTTCTCCAGTCAAATTTCAGAGATGTCAAAATGATGATCTGTCAAGGTTGTGAACTAAATTGATGAACTTTTGACATTTTCTCATCTTCGTGTGCAGATCTGGTTCAATAACAAAGGCTGGCACAGCATCGCTGCTTTCCTCAATGTGATGAACAACGGTATCCTGCGTGCCAGCCTCCCCGCCGGTCTAAACCCCGCCAAATTCGCTATCAAAGCTTTTAACCACCCGCTGAACCTCACTAAAGAGCAGCTCTCTCAGGTGGCCTTGTGAGTAAACATGTTCCTCATTACAGAAACCTGAACCTTTTACATAAACAAGTCCCACCAGAGCACTCACTTCTCTCCGACTTCCATCTGACGTGGTGTTTTATTTCTTGTCAGGATGACCACCTCGGTAGATGTCCTGGTCTCCATCTGCGTCATCTTCGCCATGTCCTTCGTCCCGGCCAGCTTTGTGGTCTTCCTCATTCAGGAGAGAGTGAATAAAGCCAAGCACATGCAGTTCATAAGCGGAGTTCAGCCTTTCCTCTACTGGCTCGCAAACTTTGTGTGGGATATGGTGAGAGATCACTTATTATATCAGTTACCATTCTGGATTGTGATTGGTCAGAAGGTGTTGATTAGTTTTCTATAACAGCAGCTCTGACAGTAGTGCAGCTGCACATCACAGGTTTATATTATTGCGCTCGTTCCACGTGTACAGCAGACGCTCCACATAGACAGAATAAGAAATTAGTAAAATCGTTGATATTGTTTTATTTATTTTCATTTATTTAAGATCTACGGACATCTTCGGGACAGAGGAGTTTACACTTTGTGTTTCCTAACATGAAAAGCTGCGTTTTTTGTTTTTTTTTTTGGTCTTAATAAGTTGAAGAGAGAGAATAAAGAGAGGCTTGTGAGGGAAGGACTGTTTATAGCTGCTATAACATAAGTGACAACAGGAACTAACTTGTTTCGCAGAGCCAAGTAACTACAAATGGATAAAAGTATGACGTTCAATGCAATCATTATCGTTTATGATAATTAACTGTCTTAAATATATTATACATGGATTTTAGACTTTTTAATGCACACAAGGCAGAAATTTTAACTTCTCCATGACGAGCCTTTCTTGTATTTCTTTTCCAGTGTAACTACATCGTCCCTGCAACACTCGTCATCATCATCTTCGTCTGTTTCCAGCAGGAAGCCTATGTCTCGTCCACCAACCTGCCTGTCCTCGCTCTCCTTTTACTCCTTTATGGGTGAATTCTCATTTCAGCTAAATATTTTCCTGGAGCTTGCTGTTAAACCTGTATTTCCTCCATGAGACTGAAGACTCGGTGTTGTTGTGTTTGTCTCTGTACAGCTGGTCCATAACTCCTCTGATGTACCCAGCATCATTCTTCTTTAAGATCCCCAGCACGGCCTACGTGGTCCTAACCAGCGTCAACATCCTCATTGGAATCAACGGCAGCGTGTCCACCTTCGTCCTGGAGCTTTTTGGTGGCAATGTACGTATGAATCATGCGCAGAACCACTCATAGTATAGCAGTAAGTCACTCGATTGATTTTATCAAGGGTCCTGATTAACCAGTGATAAATTAACTGTAACGTTTTATATTAATCATCGTAAACACGTGACTGAGATATTCTGCTTTTATATCAGTGTGTTGCATTAAACTCTAAAGTATAACGGTACGCTCTCCGATCTGTCCTGATGCAGGAGATTGGTGGCATCAATGACATTTTGAAAAATGTCTTCCTGATCTTCCCTCACTTCTGCCTGGGACGTGGTCTGATCGATATGGTGAAGAACCAGGCCATGGCTGATGCTCTGGAGAGATTCGGTAAGATACGATCTAGTGATTTAATTTTTACACGCATTCTACGAAAAGTTCGCTTCGACAAAACAATAAGCTGTGTTCAGAAGCTCCTTGATTTAAATGATTTCCAACATGCGGATCCTCAGGTGAGAATCGGTTCCGTTCTCCTCTGGCATGGGACATGGTGGGGAAGAACCTCTTTGCTATGGCAGTGGAAGGCGTGGTCTTCTTCTGCATTACAGTGCTCATACAGTATCGCTTCTGCATCAAGGCCAGGTAACCCCTCAGTTCCTCAGTGGATATATCTATGATTCTTCTGCGTTCTCTGTAAGCTGATTAAACCTCGGTGCCTACAGAGGCTTTAGTGCTCGTCTGAAGCCGATCAGCGAGGAGGACGAGGACGTGGCCAGGGAGAGGCAAAGGATTCTGGGTGGAGGTGGACAAAGTGACATTCTGGAGCTCAGACAGCTGACCAAGGTTAGATCACTTCCTGCTTCTTCTACAATGCATGAATAAAAACAGTAAACCGTAAATATAAGAGCTTTGAGCAGTAAAGTGATGGTTTGACATTATCGCAGGTGTATAAGAGGAAGCAGAAGCCAGCCGTGGACCGACTGTGTGTGGGAATTCCACGTGGAGAGGTAGAACATTCTGAGAGCTCCAAATATCCTCAAGACATGATGTTTTATCGCATTAGACTTATGATATTAAATATGGCGTTTCTCTTTGCAGTGTTTTGGATTGCTTGGTGTGAATGGTGCTGGAAAAACGAGTACCTTCAAGATGCTCACTGGAGATTCAATCATCACGAGCGGAGAGGCTTATTTAGCTGGCAAGAGGTACGCTGAGCAGAAATAAAGTACTCTCGTATAAAGTAATCAACGATCTGCAGCTGCACTACTGTCAGAGCTGCTGTTATAGATAATTAATCAACACCTTCTGACCAGAATGTGGAATTCAACAGCACGCTGTGGTGTAATGCGAGTTCCAGTACATAATTGCTTTTTATACAAAAACTGATTATGAACTCTGTTTCAGCGTGCTGACGGAGATCAATGAGGTGCATCAGAACATGGGCTACTGTCCTCAGTTTGACGCCATCAACGACCTGCTGACCGGCCGAGAGCACCTGGAGTTTTACGCCATTCTACGCGGAGTGCCCGAAAAAGAAGTGTGCGAGGTTAGTACTCTTAACTTCACAATACTAACCCTAGGACATCATCTCTACTACATCATGACGTGTTTATGTAATCTATCTCTCGTACCTGGTGCTGTTTGCAGGTGGCGGAGTGGGGGATCCGTAAACTGGGTCTGGTGAAGTATGTGGACAAATCGGCAGGAAGCTACAGCGGAGGAAACTTGCGCAAACTCTCCACGGCCATCGCTCTGATTGGAGGTCCACCCGTGGTGTTCCTGGTGAGTGTAAACCAGACATGAGCCTCGTTTACTGGTATAAGCAGGTGTTGGAGGTCATTTCCTGGCTTCCAGGAATCAGACAATACCCCTATGTCATGGTTGTTGCCCCCCCACATGCCCTTTGCCCATATTTAACTCCCCACACAGGGCTTTGATGAGGGATTGTTAACGTCCTGATGAAGGACAGAACCACAGCGGGACACACAGTGACCCAGTTCCTGTGTTTTTCTGGGAATTTATGCGTCGCTCTGTTGTTGTTTTGGAACAGGACGAACCCACGACTGGTATGGACCCCAAAGCACGGCGCGCTCTGTGGAACTGTATCCTCAGCATCATTAAAGAGGGACGTTCTGTCGTTCTCACCTCACACAGGTAAGAACCAGAAGAAGATTATTGATACTATGAGTGTATGGACTTTCTGGACAGAACTTTTCTATTAGAATTTAATTACAATTTTAAAAAAATGTTTAAGTCTTGTATTTCAAAAAAAGAAAGGTTCCTCAAGGGTTCTTTGAATGTTTAAGGGTTCTATCTTTCTGTAGGGGCTTTTAGTTTACATGTTTTCTGTAGGGTTCCATATAGAGCATTTAAGGTTTTAACCTTTTTTAAGAGTGTAATTTCATATATGTTCATATGAGTTTGTATTTAGTACAATTGAAAATAATAAAGTTCTTCAGTTCTTCAGTTTATCCCTTTGGAGGAACCTTTAAAGGTTCAATGTTGAATCCTGCACCAGAAGGCTTTCTTTTAGAAAGTAGGACCTATGTAGAAAGGAAATAACCCATAATGTCCCAAAAAGCCCTAGAGAGCCTTTAACATATACTGTTAGAGAAAAGGTTAAATCTAGAACCTTCAAGGGTTTGGGTTTGTCTCTCTGAGGGAATGCTTAATGGTAGGAAAAACGTTTTTTTTTTCCAGTTACCCTTCCTTTACCCTTTAGAAAGCTAGAACCTTCTTCTGCACCTGTTAAGGGACCCTTTTGTCTAAGTTACATCAAATTTAATTTCATGTTTCAAAGTTGTTTATAAATAAAGGGACTTTGGATGGTTACTTCCTAAAAGCTTCCTAAGGGCTATTTGTAACCCTCTCTGATAGGGAAACCCTCAGTTATTGGGTTCTACCTAAAACCTTTAAAGGGTTCCCAAGAAGGACAAACCAAAGTACATTTTAAGGTTCTTAGCCAAGTCTAACTCTCTCTTTATTCATCATGGCAGTATGGAGGAGTGTGAGGCTCTGTGCACTCGCATGGCCATCATGGTCAATGGCAGGTTCCGTTGCCTGGGCAGTGTTCAGCACCTAAAGAACAGGTAGGAACTCAGGAGAACTCTCACTTTCAATAAGTATGATGGAGACACGGTTCTAGTGTCTTTATTCTGTCCAGTCATTAATACAGAACATTTTTCTGTAACATGCTCACTGCACGTTCTTCGTGTGAAGCTCCTACAGAACAGTGGTTGATCAGTATTCTCTGTTCAGGTTTGGTGATGGCTACACGATCATCCTGCGCGTGGCAGGTTCCGAGCCTCATCTAGAGCCGGTGATGGAGCTGATTGAGCGTGAGTTACCCGGCAGCACCCTGAAGGAGAAACACAGGAACATGCTGCAGTACCAGCTTCCATCATCTCTCTCCTCACTGGCTCGGATCTTCAACGTCCTGTCCAAGAACAAACAGCAGCTCCACATCGAGGACTACTCCGTCACACAGACCACACTAGACCAAGTAAGAAGTCGGGTTCTGAGTGAAACCCATTTAGCAGGCTAAGAACCCTTAACTATCTAGAGAACCTTTCTGGGAAATCTAGGAAAAATCCTTAAAGGCACTTTGTAGAACCTTATTACATTTGGCTTTCCTATTTACAACATTTTCAAGTTTTTCAAAACCGGTTCTAAGAAGATGATGTTCAGAAGCTAGAAGGCCTGAACGATCCACTTATTGATGAACACTTACAATGTATTTTATGTACTGCATCTGTTCTATAATTCATTATGTTTTAGAGTTAATTATAATATTCCACACAGGTCTCTAATCCTTTTTGGTTCTCTTCAGGTTTTTGTCAATTTCGCCAAGGACCAAAGTGATGAGGACCATGTCAAAGACATTTCCGTAATCAAGAGCGATGCCGTGGTGGACATTTCACAGCTGGACACTTTCCTCATGAACGCTAAAGCACAGGAGACGGTGGTGTGATCCATCAGAACCTGACACCAGTGGACGGATGTTCTGAGATCCGTTTTTAAAGACTCTAGCTTTATTTTTAAAAATATTTTTAGTAATTTTTTGTTAAGTTTTCAGCGGTGTGTGTGCCCAGAAGATGGCACTGGACCTCAGACACACTACTGAAACCAAACTCAATGCAAATCAATGCAAAGACAAAAATCCACCGCGATGCAGACGAGGTCCAGCCTGGTGCCGCTTCTCTGCATCACAATGTTAATGTGTGTGGGAAAAAAAAAACTTGAACCTTGAACAGTATTTTTTATAAAAGTTCTTTCTAGGGTTCTTCACGGTTCCACTCAGACACTGCCAGTAAGATGCATGATTCAGGGTCGAACATCATCTCTCTTTCCAGCGCAGGACAGAGCCACTCCTGGCAGTTTGGGATTTCACATTTTGCATCAAACATGTTCTCAGAGTGACATTTTTATTTTATTTTGTTGTCCTGCTGTAACAGGAAGTCGACATGAGGTTCTCGAGAACATCTGATGTGTGTAGGTGTTGCATGCTTTACAAACGAGCTGCACAGAGAACCGACGTGTTCTCTGAAGCATGTTCCTGAGAGATGTGATCTTGTGGAATTTAGTGTCACGTCACTGGTTCAGATTTTGTAAGGAAATGTAGATAAAAGCTAAAACAGAGCACAGGAGAAGGTTCATAGATAAATATCGTATAAATACCATGATGCATTTTGTGCCAAACTGAAATTTTGTAGAGTTTATTGGATATTTTTACACCGTTGTAGACTGCACGTGCTGTGGGCGGTGATGTTCATGCAGTAATGTTCAACACGTGTGTGTTTCTTGACTTTAATACCGAGTTTTAAATCTAAACATTTCTGTACCAGGCTGTGTGTCATGCTTAATGTGCAATCTGTACAACAGCCACATGCAAATTTTTACATTTAGGATAAAACTCAGGATTTTATTCTTTCTGCATTTCATAAACTCCTTGCACCCTTCTACTCTTAATTCCTCATGCATCACTGATCCTATAAAACCTGATGGATATTTCAGGCCATTTGTTTCCAGCCTGGAGTTAAAGCTGTGACCAAAAGTGGCACCAACACATATTTGGTGCTTTATGATTAAATTCCGTTACAGTAAAATTCCCTTAAATGAAATTAAATGATATTAAAGATGATATGGAATGATATTTAGAGAGAAGTAACCTGTTTATCATCGGTCCAACATGGAAGCACTTTATAACAGTCTCTAATTTTATTTTATTTTGTCCTGGACATTTACACTTTTTTAAAATTTCCTAAACAGGACTCTCTTTGTTTAACAGAACATTAAAACGTCTCACCATGCTCATTTTGTGTTAAATTATGTGTTTACACTTTAAGTATTAAAATCTATATTAATGTTATGTCTCTTCTGTACTTATATATGAATAAAAACATTTTGTCCTTGTACTGTATTCGGGTTAATTTTATGTAAATGACTAAAATTATTGTGCCATTTTAATACACAGCATGATAGTTACATGAGCTGGTGTATATGTCCTACACATACTTATCTACTGTATATATATATATATATATATATATATATATATATATATATATATATATATATATATATATATATATATATATATATATATATATAAATACAGTACAGTCTGTTAATTCAGGAGTTAAAATTAATTTAATAAAAACTTCAAACTTCAGCTCTCGTACACACTGTACTGCAAAAACTATTTATTATTAAACTCTATTATTAATAAAACTCTTTATTATGACTCAAATACATGTATATATTCCAGTAATATTTCGTGTATATCTCAGTATTTCATTCTTTACACACAAACCAACAGTCTGCCAGTTTCAAAACACAACAAAGTTTATTCAGTCAATTGATTTTTATTTTTCTGTTCAGTTTAAATATGTAATAGGTGCAAAGACAATATAGCTACACTGGTGCAATGAAATAATGGCCATCATACAGATGTTTTTCAGACATTTCTCTCAGTAATTCCCAAGTTTCCCAAGCTAGTGTCCATTACCAAACAGCCCCGAACACCAACCGAAATGTGATAGATCCGAAAAGGTCTCTGAAAACGTATCGTGTTCATGTAAAGGCACATCAACAACATTATAACACAATATAAACAAATAATAGGAGCAATTACCGTGTGCACCTCTTGTTCCACATGTAGATTAGAGGTATTTTGAGGCTGTGTGCATTTCCTCTGCATCCATGTTAGCTCTGAGTCACAACGCCACAGTCACGCTCTCAAATAAACTCTGCTCACGTGACCACTCTACATTAAATATATAAATAGCCCTAAATTTCTTAAACTATATATTATTTTAAGGAGGTACATGTTTATCAGTGTTACTGTCTGAACATCATATTTATTACATCTTGAATCACTCTTTTTAAAGGCTATATGAGCCCAAATGAACATGGATTTATGACAGAAGCATAAAAAATAAACATCTCAATGAAACATATCCTTGTGACAGTTACAGAGAAGTTTATGTTTAATACTTACTGAGTACAAATTGAGAGGAATTTCTCACACACACACACACACACACACACACACACACACACACTTGATATTACATCAACATTTCTACAATCCACTCATTTCCACAGTGGATATAAAAGACTACACACCCCTGTTAAAATGGCAAGTTTTTGTGATGAAAAAAGAAACAAGCCCTGGTCCTCAAAGAGCTTATAAAGCTTCATAAACTGTTGAATTGATCAGGAGAGGGGTATAAAAACTTTTCAAAAACATTAAACGTACCATGGAACACCATGAACATAAACATCAACAAGTGGAGAAAATAAAACACCACAGAGACATCACCAAGAACAGGACATCGCACCAAAATGTATAAAAGGACAAGACAAAATCTTACTAGGGAGGCTGCCAGGAGACCTACGGCAACATTAAAGGATCTGCAGGAACATTTGACAACTACTGATTACTCTGTGCATGTGACAGCAATCTCTCGTATACTTCACATATCTGGGCTGTGGGGTAGAGCAGCTAGACGGAAGGCCTTTCTCACAAAAAACATCCAAATAAGTCACCCCAAACCATGTGGCAAAATGTGTTATGGTCTGATGAGTCCAATTCCAAAAGGTATAACAACTCCATAATTTCAAAAGGTGCAAAAAAAAAAAAAAAAAGCACCACCAAAACAACACCATCCCCATGGTGAAGCATGGTGGTGGCAGCATCATGCTTTTGGGCTGCTTTTCTTCAGCCAGAATTGGAGCTTTTATTAAGGTGGAGGGAATCATGAATGGCTACAAATACAAGTCGATTTTAGTGCAAAGGGTTCACGTGTCTGCTAGTAAGCTGAAGATGAAAAGGAATTTCACCTTTCAGCAGGACCACAACCCAAAGCACACATCCAAATCAACAAAGGAACGGCTTCACCAAAAGAAGATCAAAGTTTTTGAATGACTGAGCCAGAGCCCAGACCTGAATCCAGCTAAAAATCTGTGGGGTGACCTGAAGCAGGCTGTGCACAGGAGATGCCCTCACAATCTGATGGATCTGGAATGTTTTACTAAGTCAAGATGTGCCACGCTGATAGACTCTTACCCAAAAAGACTGAGTGGTGCAATGGTGCTTCAATAAAGTATTAGTTTAGGGGTGTGGACACTTGTGCATGTAGGTTATTGTAAGTTTTTTATTTGTACTTTTCCCCTAAAAAAATACTGTTTTATTTACTTTGCAATTGCACATTAAAGGTGAAAAAAGATCTGACATGATTTATCTGACTGTATTTAGATTTGAGTCATTTTAATTTAAGAGATTTCACACTGAAGAAGCAGAGGTTATCTTAACCAGCTCTAATGTTTGATTAACCACTGACACGATCTTCATGAAGCTGATTAATGACTAAAACGATTCACATGTTCACCTCGTTAAGTCTTAATGAAGGTAATAAAAGCTCAAACAGGTTCACGCTCTCAGGCAGCAGAGTGGAGAGTCAGCGTGAATCAGATCACAGATTCTCTAATCCTGAAAATATTGAGCTTTCACAGAGCTGGAGAAGGAGATAAAGATAGTTTAGGGGAGATCTCCTTCTTGTAGGACTGGTAGATTTAGAGAAAAGAGTCTGTACAGTACTGATCCTCACAGATAACCAGATATCAGATGAATAAGATGTTAATTCACTGCCCCACTGTCTCCTGTCGTGTTTTCACTGAGCTGTGTTGTAATTTGTAAATTGTCAGGATAAATGTCTCTGACTCCAGGGCTGATCAGAGGACGCAGTGGTGTTTTGGGTTCCACATTAGTGAAAGTGTAGATGTGTGATTCTGTATTAATATTATAAAATGACAGTGTGTGTTTATCACAGTCTAAAAACACTCCCACTGCTGTGAGCTCTTTATTAACGTCTGGGACTGAAATCAGTTCTGTTTGATCTCTGATATAAAATCCTTTTTCTATTTCATAACAGAGAACCCAAAATTCATTCTGTGGTGGAAACGGGGTGTTGAACTTCCCCTCAGCTTCATCACTCACTAAACCAATGAACCAGGAGGGTTTATTTCTGCTCATCGTTGCCTCCAGTTTCACCTCCCAATAATGTTTACCAGGTTTAAACTGCTCTTTACTCAGAGTGAAGATTAAAAAAAATAAATCCTTCAGTAATTTCTTTGCTTTTCAGTGATTTCAGCACATTTACATACACACACAGTCGTGTCCTTGGCTCTCGTTGCTCCTCTTTTTGTCCTCGCTGCTGCTCACTGAAACACAGAACACTCATTAGAAAACTCCCGCACAGGTGTAGATCCTTACCACTCACTTTTCCCGGCTCCGCCCTCCATTCACAAACCGGTGCTTGACCACGCCCCCTCTCCCAAAATTGCTATTAAATTTTAAAAATAAAATTGACTGAATGACTACTAAAGTTTATACCTGTATATCTGTTTCTGCATGGACTTTCATAATGTGAATGAATCAATATTCCACATCTATCCAATGCTGCAGGTTTGTTTTTAGTAACAAAGGTTCTGTTGGGGCTTTTCGGAGCACTGCCTATGTTTGAATGGTGAACAGACCAAGTATAAGTTCATGAATCTACACTGTTGTATATTTACCTGGAGGTTTTTTGTTCCATTCCTCAGGAACCTTCTGGTCAGATGATTTCTGCTGATTAGGATCTGCTTTCACCAACACATTACAGAAAATGAAGAGAGGAACAGGCAGGTGAACCGAAACAAGCTAGTTAGTTGGAGGAAGCTTTGGGCTTCATCAGCTACATCTATATAAGACCTGTGTGCTGAGTAAAAAGTAAAGCAGAATTAATTAAAGTCTCTTGTTGTATATAGAGAGAGAGCTCCATCCATCAGTTCCTTAGTATTCTGAAATGCTAACAATTGTGATGTTTATTATTATTATTATTATTATTATTATTATTATTATACTCTACTGTTCATTAGTATGCAGTTCCTCGCTATTCTCTTATTCTATCATTATTCTGTACTTTTATCACCTAGATCTAAATAATGAAGTAAGGCAGTGCCCTTAATAAATAAACAGCGTACTTCCTTCCTATAAAAGTGATGTCATGCTAATGATAATGCTAATCCTTGTTAATAATATTTGAACTTGGTAAAAAAAAGAAAAAAAAGAAAAAAAAGATTCAAATCTTGAACCCACCTACTGAACCATTAGAGACTTAATTCTGAAAAAATACCTCAAAAATCTTACCTCAAACACCTTTAAATATTTTCTAAGATGAAAAATGCAGAGATGAGGTGAGAAACTGTTGATCCCTAACAGACCGAGTATAACTGAGTATAATCCACCCTAATATATATATTTACATGGAGATTTGAAGTTTTCTCTCTGTTGAACTATGGGATCTGAGTTAGAGGCAGTGAAGTTTGGTTTATCAGTGGCTGAACCAGCAGTGGAGAACCCTGGAGAGGAGAAGGAGCTGGATCCTCTCTGCTCTCCTCTGGATTCTGGATTTCAACAGAACTAAGCCTCAGTGCATTCATATTACATTCTTAGCAAATGCTATGTTTTTGAAAAGTAGAAGTGAGGAGCAGCAAACAGTATCAGTAAAAAGTTTAAATACAAAATTAGTTTCTATGAAAAATCTCAGTAATGAAGTTGTTACTTACATATGTGCTGTTTGAATTTAATAGAAATTAAAATATAGATCTTTGGAGCATTTCAGCGAATGACCTACAGAGTAATGTGCACACTGCACAAAATAATCAAAGGTTTCTAAATATTAAAGTATTACAAATAAAGAGCAGTAAACATTAATAAAACAAGGTGATATTTACATCGACTGTGCTGTAACTCAATTAATCTACATTAATTTATATTTACCTGCAGCTTGTGGTTCTTCTTTCACTGCTTCAGGATTCTGCTGTTCAGATGATTTCTGCTGATTGAGATCTGCTCTCACAATCACATCACAGAAAATTAATAGAAACAGATTTAAAGCTTTTCTAGGATTAAAAATGTTCTAGAGAAGTAAGAAATAGTGGCATTTAATTTAAATTCTTTAAAACGCATCAATACACTGTTATTATAATAACACTCAAACACAAAAAGGTTCTTCTGGGGTTCCTTAAGGGTTTATTGAATAATTAAGGGTACTAAGTTTTCTGAAATAGTTTTACTTGGAACTCATTTACATAGAAAACACTCTGTTGTAAATTTTTTCATAGACCCTTTAAGGGTTCCCCCAAATACACAACCGAAGAACCTTTAAGGCTTATAAATTTAGTGAGTGTCAGATGTTCATGAAGCTGCTTTAAAACACATTTACCTGGAGGTGGAGTTGGTGGTTTTTTTGCCATTTGCCCAGAGTTTTGATCTAAATCTATTAGCAGAAATAAAGAACAAACAGAACGTTTCATGATTTGAGAATTTAAACATTTTCTGAGATGAAAACATAATTAGATGATAAACTGTTGAACAGGTGTGTGTAGGAAGTGTATAGAGGAGGAGATCTGACCCACCTCCGCCCACATTGTGGTCTATTTTATCTGCAGGTGGAACTTCACTCTCATCCTTCCCATTGGTGGTTTTCAGAGACTGATATTCTGGTGGACTTCCTGAAGTTTTGTAACAAAGGTTCTGTTATGAATCAGTTATTTAGCTAGACATTATCAATATAATAGACTTTTATACTCACACCTACCTCCTGTATCTCCTGATCCCACTGAGCTGGAGTCATTCAGACCTAAAACAAAAAGAAAACCCTCCTGTATGAGACAGTCTGCTATTTCAGACAATAATATAGCACACGTTTTAGGATTCCATCAATCCTCAAATGAAATTTGAGACAGCCAGAGAAGGTCATCAAGCAAGTGGTGAAGGAGTTATTGTGCTTAAGAAGGATAGGGCAGTGTGTTTCTATATGGAAATATGCCCATAATTGGGTAGTGTTGCTGTGATTGACAGGCGAGAGAGAGTATGCCCCTCCCATCCAGAGAGATTGGTTCAGTTTTGCTCATTTAGCTCCCGGTCATGAAGGCCTGTGGCTTCATTAGGATTTGAATTCTGTATTTGATGTTAATTTCTGCACATTGGCAGATTATTTTTCACTCAATTATTCCACTGGGGCTGTACAAAGCACTGTCTATGTCTCAATGGCTAACTGAGTAAAACTTCATTAATCTACACTAATGTATTTTTAATTGGAGAGTTACATTTTTCTCACAGTGCTTTAGGAGTCTGCTGTCCAGATGATTTCTGCTGATTGATATCTGCTCTCACCAACAGTTTTTTTCCTTATTTTTATCTACAGGAGTTGAGTACAGAGGTTCAGTTTCTGACAAAATAAAACATTATAATTAAAATATTCAATTTCAAAAATCATTGCTGTTCAATCAGCATTTTGAGAAATAAAATCTGCTTTTTCCTCCTCCATCTGTCTGTCCAGTGTTGTATTGTTGGATTGAGTAAATCTCATCAGTGATATTCTACTTTAGCACAGCTTTTAAAATTACTGAATCAGTTCTAAGAGTGTATTATATACATTTGGACTTGATGGTAATTTATCCACTGGCTCAGGATTTTGGTTTGTATCTTCTCACACAGAGACAGAACAGAAAGAAAAGGTCAGGAACAGACACACAACAGAAATGTTCTAGACACTTTAAATATTTTTCTAAGATAAAACATGCAGAGATCAGTTCAGGGTGTCTGAAGTGTACAGAGGAGGAGATGTGACCAACCTCCAACCAGAGCATGATCTCCTGTAACTGCAGCTGAAGTATCATTCTCCTCCTCATTCACCACACTGGAGTCGTTCAGAGGTTTCCTTTCTGATGGAATTTCTGAGGTTTGTTAACAAAGGTTCTGTTGTAAATGTTATCAGGTCTTTAGCTAGACATCAATAAAGTAGACTTTCTATCCCATCACCTACCTCCTGTATCTCCTGTTCTCTTTCTCTTGGAGCCAATCAGACCTAAAACAGAGAGAAAACCATCCTGTATGAGACAGTCTGCTATCTCAGACAAGAATACGTCACATATTTTAGGATTTCATCAATCAGATGATCCATCAAATCTGAAGTAGCCAGAGAAGGTCATCAAGTGAGTGGTGCAGGAGCACATGTGCTAAGTGTTTCTTTGTGGCCTTTTGCTTTATCAAAATTCCACATCTATCCAGTTCTGCATATGGACAACCTCCTGGACCGGTGAGTCGAGGCTCATTATTGTACCCTGGATTTGAACAAGTTCTACTGACAGGAAAAACAGCTTTCTCCACACTGTTTGGTTTACAGCACTTTGTCAATTTTCTGTTTGGGCTTTTTGGACATTTTAATAATTAAGCGACCAGGTGTTATGACCCCACACTGCATGTGCCACTGCTTATTTAGATGATGTAATAATCAACAGTAATGATTAGCAGCAGCATAGGTAGCATGTGAGGGCAATCCTGAAGTCAGTGAGATTGGGTAATTTTACAGTGGAGCTAGTGAAGTGTACAATAGGACAGGTGGAGGTACGGTATCTGGGCTTCCAATTAAGCCAGGAGCAGGTTACACATGGTCCAAGACCAAAAAGAAAGTGAGACAGTTCCTGGGACTGGCAGCTTATTATGGTAGGTTTGTGCCTAGTTTTTCAGACCTCACCAGCCCCCTGAGTGACCTCACTAAAAAGCAAGTACTGATCCAGAGGTCAGAGCAGTTCAAGTAAACCTTTGTTCGTGTTAAAGCAGCTCTCTGTTCCTGAGCAGCATGCAGCTGACACTGTTCCATGGATTTATGATTTATGATTTACGTTTGTTTTATGGATCAGACATTATTCCTGTATCCCACCTTTTTTCCATAGAAGATGGTACACTGCAAATCCGGTGATACACAGCAGTAAAAGGATGACAGTCACTATAAAGGATCCTTTCCAGGAATCTACAAATACATAGATACAAAAAATCAGAACCCTGAATAGTTTCTCAGTCTCAGAACAACAGAATTAGGATTTGTCTGAATATAAAGGGCTCTGTTTCTGTGATCATTAGGGATGCTTTAAAAGTCCGGATAATACCACTGTAGCATTGTGTCTGCACCAAGAGACATCTGAGATAGCAGGATGTCTTCACCCACATCAGTGCAAGAACCAAAGAAACAGCAACAGAATGCAAAAAAGAACAATAAAAAACAATAAAAAACAATAAAAAACAATAAAAAACAATAAAAAACAATGCTGAGACGAAGAAACCAACCCCAAAAACCCATCACAACTTTGCATGTTGTTCTAATGCATCAATAAACACTATGTAATTGTGTACAGTATAAAGAATATACTTGATTTTTTACAATTTATGACCAAAAGTATATGGACACCTGACCATCACACCCATATGTGACCATTTCATGTAAAACCATAGGTATTAATACAGATTTATTCCCTCTTTAACGGTCTCTTCTGGGAATTTCTCTCAGTGTTTACCATAAAGGCCTGATAAATTGAGTGCTGCTGCGATAGTGGTCCTTCTAGCACATTCTCTGGTCTTCACACTGGAACTCCATCAGTGTGACCTTTGGATTCTTGGTCTCCTCCCAGTCTAAAGGCCTGTTCTTCTGTTTGCTCAGGTTGGCCCCAGCACTATGACATCTCTCCGGTATGTCTCTGAGGTTCTGAACATCTTCCATTTAAGACTGATGGAAGCCACTGTGTTCTTCAGGACCTTCAAAGCTGCAGAGTTTTATATCCTTCCCCAGATGTGTCTAGTGTCAGAGCTTTACAGCCCATTCCTAAGACCTCATGTCTAATGAACTAAATTCTGATTAACTGAATTCTGAGCTCCATGTCAAATGTTACAGCAAACGATCTGGATAAACTTATTAAATTTTTTTTTTTTTTACTTTTAGATGTACAATGTACAAAAAAAAAAATTAATAATTGAATCCAATCTTTTAAGCCAATTAATAAATTTATTTTAGAGGGAGACTTTAGTGTAACAAAATGAAGTGGTCTGAATATTTTCTTACTGCACTGTAAATTTCCTTTTGTAATTTTACATACATAATGTCAGATGTTCAGTGTGTATCACCTGTAGGGGGTTGTGGCATTATTCTGCTATCTTTGTTCTCCTGATCAGACAAACCCACAGAGCAGGAGATCCACTCAGACTCAGAGGGAGACACAATCAGCCATGAGGTCACATCTATAAACCCTTCAGAGTCTGAGAAAAAGAAAAAGTTAGATAATTTTGGTTTCTTTCCTTTTTATGAGGTTCTTTACTGTAACTGTACATGAGTAGATCTTACTTTTGGTAAACTTGTCTTTGCTGAGATGTTTCAGATCTCTCCCATCTTTATCTGTCCAGGTGATTGATGGCTCTGGTAGCCAACCATATGACTGACAGCTAATGTTCATCTTCCCTCCTCCTGCTTCACTTGAGGAGAGAACAGGAGTGGATCCCACCACTAAGAGATAGACAGAGAGAGAAAGTAAGCCAATACCACTTCAACTCAGAATAAAGTTTGGAAGAAAATTCTCTATGAAGTGTTACCTCTCACTCTGAGGGACACCGTGGCATCATCATACCAGTTTTCACTGCTCACATGGCACACGTAGTCTCCTCTATCTGCTAGTGTCAGGTTCTCCAGTTTCAGAGAGATGTCTCCCTTCTCCAGTTCTCCTAACAGGAACACTCTGCCCTGGTACTGAACATCTACAGGACTCTTTTGTATCTGTGTGTTCTTGTAGGACAGGATCGGGGTGTTAGACATTTTGGGACGGTACCAGCGCACTTCCAGGGGTCGAGCATCCTCGTTGTTTGTGAGAGCACAGTGCAGAGACACAGAGGAACCAAGGAGCCCTGAGACTGGAGACTGAACCTTCAGTGAAAATAATACTGGAGGAGAAAATTTGGGAAATAAAATCAGGAATATCATGAATGACCTCCTGCCAATGTTTAATAGGTAATGAATAATCAGACTTACCAGAAGAAGCTTGGTGACTGAAAGCTGGAAAAACAAACAGCAAAACCCATCTCAGTAGAAGAGCTGTAGATTAAAGAAAAAGTTAAAGTGAATGTATTTACTGAAACATTGATTTTATATTTATATATATATATATATATATATATATATATATATATATATATATATATATATATATATATATATATATATAAACAAATATTACAATTCAGTTCAGACTTCATTCGGTTTTCTCACAGTTCCTCTTTCTCATAGCTTCTGATATTGTCTTGTAATTGGTGTGGTTCCCACATTGGGCCTCATTTATCAATATTTTAGTAAAGTTGTGTGTAAATGTTTTCATAAGCCAAACCAAACTAAATATTCCACCAAATTTTTTTGGAAACACTGATTTTCTTCATACAGCATGCGTATATCACCCATAATCTGCAAAGAGCATTCCTGAAACAGCTCATTTGCATTTCCTGACACCCCAAAACTCATGAAATGACGACTAAATGGCAAAAAAAAAAAAAAAAAAAAAAAGCAGAAAAACAGAAGTGGATGTGACGTCTATGACACTAAAATATTTAACATCTGAAAAGATCAAAATCCATACAAATTACAGAAAAGGTGGATTAAGTGAAGTGAGGTGTCATAATTTAATGGTCTGTTTTATTTGTCTTAATTTATTGGTTTGTGTCGGCTCACTTCCTTTATTTTTCATATTCTTTAATTAAAGCCAATAAAGTGAAACGACTGGTTTTCACTAAATGTTCTGGATGGTGCTCTTAGCCCCTGACCGAGTGACCCAAAGCTCTTCTGTATGAAACTCTGGAAAAGGGCGTCTGCTAAACGCTGTAAACATAATACTAATAACCAGTTGGCCAGATTAAGAAAACATATTATGCGCAGTTTATATAAAATATTTAGTTTCTCATAAAAACATCATTTAATTGCGTATAAAGTTGAGTATAATGGATGAAGGAATTCAAATTGAAATTCGGTTTCATAAATAAATATATAGGGTGTGTATTAATGTACGACATCAGTACAAAGGACGGTCAGATTTATTAATTTGAAAATATGTCTTTCCACAAGCTTTTGATTCCTTTGGCTTCCTGTTTTTCATTTTGACTCGTTTGGCTTTTCCAACGTCGCTTCTAGAAAATTTCCCTAAATTTTTTATATTCAATCGATATAAATGTCAGAATTTATTCTTTTTGTGCTCAATTTCTCAGGAATGGTCGGATCATACAGGCACTGATCTAATGTGGATGTAGAATAAAGGGGGATGTGATTAAGACTAAGATATGAAATGACGTCATATTTGTGGGAAAAGGCTCAGGGTTTATTTATTTATTTATTTATTTATTTATTGGAATTATGCTGTGCATTATTGTAATGTATAATAAACCGACACGCAGTGCGCATGAACAGATTCATCATCATGTGTTTAATACACAATAAAAGGGCCGTTTCTAGGCGGTCGTTTAGCCCATTATTATTATTATTATTATTATTATTATTATTATTATTATTATTATTAAGTTATTTAGGTTTTTTCTATTTTTTAATCAGGTAACACTTTATGATTGCATGTGATTATTTATCTGCTATCCCTGGTGATAGGGCGCGCTGTAGGAAGAGAGATAGAGATGTACAGGGCGGCGAGAGTCTGTGCGTCACTGATCTTTTATTATGAAAAGGTCAAAGCCATCAGGGGCTCAGTGTCGCAAAAAGAAAAAAAAAGAGGAGGAGAAAAAGAAAGAAATGTAAACGTATGTGACTAGTATGGGGGGCTGTTGTCAAAATGGCCAGAAACGGCCCTGCACAATA
Organism: Cranoglanis bouderius; assembly: GCA_023630585.1. Lineage (NCBI taxonomy): Eukaryota > Metazoa > Chordata > Actinopteri > Siluriformes > Cranoglanididae > Cranoglanis > Cranoglanis bouderius. The sequence continues at coordinate 788,961 of CM042569.1, forward strand.
CTGAAGAGAAAACCAAAGGGACAGAAGATCTCTCTTACCTGACATCATGGCACTGAATGCCGCTGTGTGTTCAGTATTATTAAAAATATATCCAGTAGGAATGAAATCAGCTGCAGAGTCTTCCTTTAACGCCTGTGAATCCTGAGGAGCCGCCTACAGTCCTGCAGTCCCGGGGAATAAATGCGCGCGATATAACGGTTTACTTTCGTTTTCAGTCCTGATAGTAACCCGCACACTGCAGTCCTCTGAGCTGAGGAACTGGGATCAGTTCAGGTGATCAGTTCAGTGGTTCAGTTATCATTCAAATACAAAGCCACCTCACACTTCACCTGTTTATCCACTGTAACTTAAACATCAGCTGTAATATTTCACTTAAGCACAGTTTTGAAAATGATTGACTCACTTCTAAAATGTATTCCTGTATATGTGCTAAACACACTTTTTAACATCTAAATTAAATACAGTCAGTTATACTGATATTTCAGTGTTATATTCTGCTCTAAACCACATTTACCTGAATGATTAATCAGAATTAGACAGATATCTAATGCCACATATTGATGAGCTCCTGGATCAGGTGGGCGTGGCTTGTTTTATTCCACTCTGATTTAGACCAAGTTTTATTTTCAGATTCCCAGAGACCATTTTCCAAAGTCCACGGAAATACAGCTTTTTCTCCACCCTGTTCAGTTTATACCAGTTTATCAGTCTTCCATCTGGACTTTTCAGACCACTGGCTGTGTTTCAACTGCTAATGGACCGGATGTAACTTCATTAATCTATGGCAACGTCAGTTCACGTAAAGACTTATAGACACGTACACGTATAGAAATCAAAGATACACAAATTGGCCATGGCCAGTGAAAAAGTGCGGGGGACACCCCCCCCAGACCCCCCCCCCCCCCCCCCCCCCCGGATTCTACGCCCATGATGATGTATGTTTTCATCTTGCAGCACTTCCTGAGTCAGTGAGAGAAATAAACTAGAACTTCCAGGTAAATATACAGTACATTATATACAAGTCTGGTCAGAAGGTGTTGATTAATTCTCTATAACAGCAGCTCTGACAGTAGTGCAGCTGCAAATCACAGGTTTATATTAATGCGCTCGCTCTATACGTTATCGTTTCTATAGCAACAGCTCATCCACAGGGATGTGTACAGTCGACGCTCCACATAAACAGATTAAAAATTCTGTGTAATTGTTGACAGCATTAATTATCTGTAAGGAAATTATTTAACAGAAAATTAAGACATTATTTTGCTCAATTTTGTGTTAAATTGTGTTTACATTTTAAGTATTAATATCTGTTATGTATTTTATGTGCTTGTATATGAATAAAACATTTCTTCTTGAGTTGTATTTATTCATTTTGTAACAGTAGATGGCAGCTTTTAGCTGTTGTAGTGTTGTGATTATTTATTGTATTATATGATTAATACATGTAAAACCATGCCATTCAGAATTCTCTGGGAAAACTGCAGACCTGGTATAGGACCTCTGACACGGTGGCAGGAGGTCTGGAATTTGAGCTGGTGATAGTGGGGGTGGTTATTTGAACAGTGGCAGCAGGTTTGGGATTTGAGATGTTGGCAGCAGTTGTGGGATTTGAGATAGAAGTGGTGGGTGTGGGATTTCAGGTGGTGGCAGCAGGCATGTGAATAAAGAGAACCCAGTTAAACACATGAGACAAAAATATTATACTTGGTCATTTATTTCTTGAAGAAAATGATCCAATATTGCATCTCTGTGAGGGCAAAAGTATGTGAACCTTTGCTTTCAGTATCTGGTGTAACCCCCTTGGAGGAGTTTTAGCCCGTTCCTCAGTAAAGAACAGCTTCAACTCTGGGATGTTGGTGGGTTTCCTCACATGAACTGCTTGCTTCAGGTCCTTCCACAACATTTCTATTGGATTAAGGTCAGGACTTTGTCTTGGCCATTCCAAAACATTAACTTTATTCTTCTTTAACCATTCTTTGGTAGAATGACTTGTGTGCTCAGGATCGTTGTCTTGCTGCATGACCCACTTTCTCTGAATCAGTTCATGGACAGATGTTCTGACATTTTCCTTTAGAATCCACTGATATAATTCAGAATTCATTGTTCCATCATGATGGCAAACCGTCCTGGCCCAGATGCAGCAAAACAGGCCCAAACCATGACACTACCACCACCATGTTTCACAGACCACACTAGACCAAGTAAGTACATTTAAATGCAGTTTTATTTTAGTCAAATTCTTAAATGACAAATTGAATACTACAGTATGTAATGTACACTATTCAATAAGAAGGTCTAGAATGTTTAAGTGTTCGTCAGTTTCTCCCTCTGGGAAAAATCCTTAAAGGCACCATGTAGAGCGATGCCATGGTGGACGTTTCACAGCTGGACACTTTCCTCATGGACGCTAAAGTGCAGGAGATGGTGGTGTGATCCATCAGAACCTCACACCAGTGGACAGATGCTCTGAGATCCATTTTAGACTCTATTTTCATTTTAAATATATTTTCAGTATTTTGTTATGTTTTCAGCAGTGTGTGTGACCAGAAGAGGTTGCTGGACCTCAGACACACTACTGAAAACAAACTCAATACAAAGACAAAAACCCAGGTCAAGTCTGGTTCTGCTTATCTGCTTAACAATGTTAATGTGTAAGAAAGAAACTTGAAGCTTGAACAGTATTTTTTACAAAGGTTCTTTCTAGGGTTCTTCACGGTTCCACTCAGACACTGCCAGTAAGATGCATGATTCAGGGTCGAACATCATCTCTCTTTCCAGCGCAGGACAGAAACACTCCTGGCAGTTTGGGATTTCATATTTTGCATCAAACATGTTCTCAGAGTGACATTTTTATTTTATTTTGTTGTCCTGCTGTAACAGGAAGTTGACATGAGGTTCTCGAGAACATCTGATGTGTGTAGGTGTTGCATGCTTTACAAACGAGCTGCACAGAGAACCGACGTGTTCTCTGAAGCATGTTCCTGAGAGATGTGATCTTGTGGAATTTAGTGTCACGTCACTGGTTCAGATTTTGTAAGGAAATGTAGATAAAAGCTAAAACAGAGCACAGGAGAAGGTTCATAGATAAATATCGTATAAATACCATGATGCATTTTGTGCCAAATTGAAAGTGAACTTTGTGTAGTTTATTAGATGTTTTTCACTGTTGTAAACGTGTAGACGCACACGTGATGTGGACGGTGATGTTCATGCAGTAATGTTCAACCCACTGAGCAAAGATACGTCCAAAATACATCTCCTGTTAATTCAGGAGTTAAAATTCATCTCCAACCAGCTCTCATACACACTGCACTGCAATATTCTCTTAATTATGACTGAAACACTGTATATGTTTGTAGTTCAATAATATTTCATGTACATTTCATTCTTTCATTCACACATAAAACAACAAGCTGCCAGTTTCAAAAGACAACAAAATTTATTGAGTCAACTGATTTTTTTCCAGATTAATTTAAATGCGTATTAGGTTCAAAGATATGTTTATGTTTAATATTTACTGAGTAACAACTGAGAGGAACACACACACACACACACACACACACACACACACACACACACACACACACACACACACACACGTTTCACATAATCGTACAAATGCTATGAATAACATCAGCGTTCCATTAAAATTGCAAATGTTCAAGAAAAAAAAAAACATTAAACATTCACAGTGTCACAAATGTTTTGTTTTTGTTTTCAGCTAAAATGCAAAGCAACAAAAAGACAAATCATTCCAACTAGACATTTCCCCAATGATTTTTCTTTTTAACTCGGTATTACAGTTACTAGTTGAATGAATAGTTTGCATCTCCACTCATTTCTAGGTTAACAAAATATAAACAAAAAGCTGCCTCTGTTTATCTACGAAGCAGAGTTTTAAGATTTGAGTCATTTTAATTTAAGAGATTTCACACTGAAGAAGCAGAGGTTATCTTAACCAGCTCTAATGTTTGATTAACCACTGACACGATCTTCATGAAGCTGATTAATGACTAAAACGATTCACATGTTCACCTCGTTAAGTCTTAATGAAGGTAATAAAAGCTCAAACAGGTTCACGCTCTCAGGCAGCAGAGTGGAGAGTCAGCGTGAATCAGGAAACCTGCTCAAACATGCGTTAAGCACTTAAAATATTGAGCTTTCACAGAGCTGGAGAAGGAGATAAAGATATTTTAGGGGTAATTTTAGTGAGAGAGTTTGTGACCATTCAGAAACAGAAGAAACAGGAAAAAAAGCCCCACAAAAACACGACCAAAGATGGAGGGGAGGTGGACCTGAAATATCTTTGTTTTAATCACATTTATATTATAAGTCCAAAGATTTTATTGATATTGATTGAACACAATAATCTACTGAGATCTCCTTCTTGTAGGACTGGTAGATTTAGAGAAAACAGTCTGTACAGTACTGATCCTCACAGATAACCAGATATCAGATGAATAAGATGTTAATTCACTGCCCCACTGTCTCCTGTCGTGTTTTCACTGAGCTGTGTTGTAATTTGTAAATTGTCAGGATAAATGTCTCTGACTCCAGGGCTGATCAGAGGACGCAGTGGTGTTTTGGGTTCCACATTAGTGAAAGTGTAGATGTGTGATTCTGTATTAATATTATAAAATGACAGTGTGTGTTTATCACAGTCTAAAAACACTCCCACTGCTGTGAGCTCTTTATTAACGTCTGGGACTGAAATCAGTTCTGTTTGATCTCTGATATAAAATCCTTTTTCTATTTCATAACAGAGAACCCAAAATTCATTCTGTGGTGGAAACGGGGCGTTGAACTTCCCCTCAGCTTCATCACTCACTAAACCAATGAACCAGGAGGGTTTATTTCTGCTCATCGTTGCCTCCAGTTTCACCTCCCAATAATGTTTACCAGGTTTAAACTGCTCTATACACAGAGTCATCATCATCCTTCTTCTTCTTTACAGAATTACACTTCACATTGTTTGTCATGAGTGTTAAGAGCGTTGGAGATTCCTTTGGCTGATTTTCCCTGCAGAAATTAATGGGATTATTTTTATCTTACACTTCACACTAACAGAAACACAGTTAAACTGTCATTTCTTACCATTGTAACTTTTAATGTAAACACATCACGAGCACAGCATTATTACAGAAACACTGCATTATACTAAAATTATACTAATCTGTACTATATACACACACAGTACTGTAGAGCAAAGATGCCTTCAAAATAATGAAACTAAAGCATAATCATTAAAATATTCCGTTTCACAAAGCATTACTGTTACATCAGCCACTGTAAATAAAATCTGCTTTTTTCACCTCCTTACACTCCACCTGTCTATTCTCTGCTACTTCGCCTTAAATTATTATTAAATTACTGAATCACTTCTAAACTTTATTCCTGTGTATCTGCTAAATAAACCATCTGCAGAAATATATCTCAATTAAATACTGGAATCCAGTCTATGATTCTGATATTTCAGTGTTAGAAGTTCATTCATCTGCACTAAACCACATTTATCTGGAGTTAGAAGTAATGTCTCCACTTGCTCAGGAGTTTGATTTGTATCTGCTCACAGAGACAGAAGAGAGAGAACACGTCAGGAACGGACACTTTAAATCATTTTTCTGAGAAACTGTTGATCAGATGTGTGTATGAAGTGATTAGACGAGGAGATCTGACGTTCACATTCGTTCAGAGGTTCCTCGACTCCTGCTGATGTTGGGTGAGGGAGAACTCAACACATCAGTTGTGCCTAAGAAGGACGGGGTGATCTGTTTCTGCATGGACTTTCATGAGGTGAATGGTATATCAAAACTAAACACCTATCCAATGCTGCGTGCTCCTGGATCAGCGAGGTGGAGCTTGTTTTTATTCCACCCAGGATTTGACCAAGTGTTATTGTCAGATTCCTTTTTGTTAACAAAGTCCATGGAAGATGCAGCTTTTCAGTTTATACCAATTTCTCACTCTTCCATTCTGGCTTTTCAGACCTCTCACTACATTTCACTGGCTGAGGGACCGGGTGTAACTTCATTAATCTACTCTACTGTATATTTACCTGGAGGTTTTTTATTCACTGCATCTGATGCAGGCTGGACGTCTCTCTGGACTGAGGTGGGCTGTGGGGGTCTGGGTCTGGGGGGGCGTACAGGAGCGTCAGCTGTGGAAGGAGAGGAGGTGGGTTAAACCGTCAGGCAAAGCGTGATGATTCTCACCGGGGTCTCATTACCACCAGTCTACTTATTTATGTTTCTTTGCGCTTTCAGAGACTACCATAACCAGAGAAAGAGAGAGATCTAGATGGCAGTGTGCAGTACACACATACACACACACACACACACACACACACACACACACACACACACACACACTGTAGAGAGTGAACATGAACTTGAATGGAGCAAAAGCCATGAGCAAGTGACGGAAATGGGAAAGTTCCCGTTTCATTGCAACTTTATGGTCAAGCACTATATAAACACACTGTTATCGTTATGTAGTCTGTACACCAGGCCTGAGTTTTTGACCTTTAGCTATTTTCTATTTTTGATTGATCTTTTGGATAATCCCTGCCTGGCTGTAATATTGGGATGATTACTGTGACCTTAGTCATACACAGTATCAGTCACAACAGAAGCTGATTAAACATGTTTGTGTGATTTAATCATTTCAGTTTCCTCTATTAAATGAACCTTTTCAATAGTGAGTGTAACACATTACATGCTGTGATAAAGGTGTGTGTCCTCATTGTGCTAACGTCACTAATCTACACTAATGTATATTTACCTGAAGGCTGGTCTTGTCCTTTCTCCTCCTTTGTGTTCAGTTGTTCATCTGCAGTTTTAGCTTTATTCTGATTTTGCTGATTTTTATCACCAGTAGACGACTTCACTTCTACAGTTTCTGACAGAATAAAACATTATCATTAACATTAATCATTTAATTTCAAAAATCATCGCTGTTCATTTAGATTTTTTCAAAAATAAAATCTGCTTTTTTTAATCCCCTGTTAATTAGCCTTAAATCTCAGCATTTCTATTCCAGGTTTGAAATTTACAATTACTGAATGACTACTAAAGTTTATACCTGTATATCTGTTTCTGCATGGACTTTCATAATGTGAATGAATCAATATTCCACATCTATCCAATGCTGCAGGTTTGTTTTTAGTAACAAAGGTTCTGTTGGGGCTTTTCGGAGCACTGCCTATGTTTGAATGGTGAACAGACCAAGTATAAGTTCATGAATCTACACTGTTGTATATTTACCTGGAGGTTTTTTGTTCCATTCCTCAGGAACCTTCTGGTCAGATGATTTCTGCTGATTAGGATCTGCTTTCACCAACACATTACAGAAAATGAAGAGAGGAACAGGCAGGTGAACCGAAACAAGCTAGTTAGTTGGAGGAAGCTTTGGGCTTCATCAGCTACATCTATATAAGACCTGTGTGCTGAGTAAAAAGTAAAGCAGAATTAATTAAAGTCTCTTGTTGTATATAGAGAGAGCTCCATCCATCAGTTCCTTAGTATTCTGAAATGCTAACAATTGTGATGTGCATTATTATTATTATTATTATTATTATTATTATTATTATTATTATTATTATTATTATACTCTACTGTTCATTAGTATGCAGTTCTATGTGTGACCAACCTCCACCCACAGTGGGATCTCCTGTATTTGCATCTGGAGCTTTACGCTCATCCTTCCCACTGGTGTTGTTCAGAGATTTATCTTCTGACGAAGTTCCTGATGTTTTTAACAAAGGTTCTCTTAGGAAATTGATCAGTTATTTAACTAGACATTATCAATAAAATAGACTTTTATCCTATCCCCTACCTTCTGTATCTCCTGGTCCCTTTGTTTTGGAGTCAGTCAGATCTACAGTGGAGAGAAAACTGTCTTGTATGAGACCGTCTGCTATTTCAGACAATAATATATTGTATTTTATGAAAAAAAAAAATGTCCACCCTGTTTAGTTTATAAAACTTATCACTCTTCCATTGGGGCTATGTGGAACACTGCTTACATTTAAATGGCTAACAGACTGAGTATAACTGAGTATAATCCACTCTAATATATATATATTTACATGGAGATTTGAATTTTTCTCTCTTGTCAACTATGGGATTTGAGTTGATGGTCACAGGTGGGGGATTTGAGATGGTCACAACAGGTGTGGAACAGGTCTGGAACTCAATTCCAGTGGATGCTGGAATTGATTTAGTGGCAGCAGATGTGGGATCTGAGATGGTGGCAGCAGGTTTGCCATTTAAGTTGGTGACAGCAGATGTGGACTCCGAGATGGTGGCAGCACTTGTGGGATTTGAGGGGCTTAGAGCAGTTGTGGGATTTGAGGGGCTGAAAGCAGGTGTGGGATTTGAGATAGAGGTAGTCGGTGTGGGATATGAGGTGGTGTCAATAGTTGTGATACTTGAGGGAGTGACAGCAGGTGTGGGATCTGAGATGGTAGCAGTGGGCTTTGAAATGGGTGCAGGAGGTTTGCCATTTGAGATGGTGGCAGCAGATGTGGGATTTAAGGCGTTCACAGCAGGTATGTTCTTTGAAAAGGTGACAGAGGTTGTGGGATTTGAGATAGAGGTAGATTAAGCAGAGTGTGATTAAGCTGTTGGTACACTTGGTTTAGTTATATTTGTAGTTTGGGTTCTTTCCTGACTTTTATCCACAGGAGATGAGTTCAGTGGTTTAGTTTCTGACTAAATAAAACATTATCAGTGTGAAAACAGCCCGGGACAATACCCCTCCCTGTCAGTAGAGGTCGCTGTCTCTAGAGTTCTAGCTCTGGTTTTCTTCTCCTGTTCCCATTTCATTTCATTGTGTGAAGTGTATAGAGGAGGAGGTGTGACCCACCTCCACCCACATTGTGGTCTTTTTTATCTGCAGCTGGAACTTCATTGTCATCCTTCACACTGGTGGTTTTCAGAGACTGATATTCTGGTGGAGTTCCTGAAGTTTTGTAACAAAGGTTCTGTTATGAATCAGTTATTTAGCTAGACATTATCAATAAAATAGACTTTTATACTCACACCTACCTCCTGTATCTCCTGATCCCAATGAGCTGGAGTCATTCAGACCTAGAACAAAGAGAAAACCTTCCTGTATGAGACAGTCTGCTATTTCAGACAATAATATAACACATATTTTAGGATTTCATCAATCATCAAATGAAATTTGAGACAGCCAGAGAAGGTCATCAAGCAAGTGGTGAAGGAGTTATTGTGCTTAAGAAAGATAGGGCAATGTGACCAACCTCTAACCACAGTGTGATCTCCTTTAACTGCAGCTTTAGCTTCATTCTCGTACTTCACATTAGTGTTTTTCAGAGATTGATCTGTTATGAATCAGTTATTTAGCTAGACATTATCAATAAAGCAGACTTTCTATTCCATCACCTACCTCCTATATCTCCTGTTCTCTTGGAGTCAGTCTGATCTGAAACAGAGAGAAACCATCCTGTATGAGACAATCTGCTATCTCAGACAATAGTATACAGGTGAGTGAGAGAGTATGTCCCGTCCTCGGTCATGGATGCCTGTGGCTTTATTAGGATTAAAATTTTGGAGCTGATGGCATGATTACTGTGACCTTAGTCATACACAGTATCAGTCACAACAGAAGCTGATTAAACATGTTTGTGTGATTTAATAATTTCAGTTTCTTCTATTAAATGAACCTTTTCAATAGTGAGTGTAACACATTACATGCTGTGATAAAGGTGTGTGTCCTCATTGTGCTAACGTCACTAATCTACACTAATGTATATTTACCTGGAGGCTGGTCTTGTCCTTTCTCCTCCTTTGTGTTCAGTTGTTCATCTGCAGTTTTAGCTTTATTCTGATTTTGCTGATTTTCATCACCAGGAGACGACTTGTCTGGTTTAGTTTCTGACAAAACAAAAAATTATCATTAAAATGAATCATTTAATTTCAAAATGCATTGCTGTTCAGTGAGATTATTATTTTAAATAAAATCTACATTTTCCACTTCCTTCCACTCCACCTGTCTATCATCTGTTACTTAGCCTTAAATCTCAGCAGTAATGTTCCAGTTTTGAAATTTACAATTACTGAATGTCTTCATCACACACTTATTATACACTTATTTTAAGTAAAACACACACACACACACACACACACACACACACACACACACACACACACACACACACACACACACACACACACACAGAGAGAGAGAGAGAGAGAGAGAGAGGAAAAATCGGACTAACCTGTTGGTACAGGTGGTTTATTTGCATCTGTAGTTTGAGATTTATTCTGTTCCTGCTGATTTTTATCCTCAGGAGACGAGTTCAGTGTTTCATTTTCTGACCAAAAAAAACAAACAAACAAAACATTAAAATATTAAATTTTAAAAATCTGCTTTTTTCACCTCCTTACACTCCACCTGTCTATTCTCTGTTACTTCGCCTTAAATTATTATTAAATTACTGAATCACTTCTAAACTTTATTCCTGTGTATCTGCTAAATAAACCATCTGCAGAAATATATCTCAATTAAATACTGGAATCCAGTCTATGATTCTGATATTTCAGTGTTAGAAGTTCATTCATCTGCACTAAACCACATTTATCTGGAGTTAGAAGTAATGTCTCCACTTGCTCAGGAGTTTGATTTGTATCTGCTCACAGAGACAGAAGAGAGAGAACACGTCAGGAACGGACACTTTAAATCATTTTCTGAGAAAATGTTGATCAGATGTGTGTATGAAGTGATTAGACGAGGAGATCTGACATTCACATTCATTCAGAGGTTTTTTTCACCAAAGTCCATGGAAGATGCAGCTTTTTCCACCGTGTTCAGTTTATACCAATTTCTCACTCTTCCATTCTGGCTTTTCAGACCTCTCACTACATTTCACTGGCTGAGGGACCGGGTGTAACTTCATTAATCTACTCTACTGTATATTTACCTGGAGATTTTTCATTCACTGCATCATCTGCAAGCTGGACGTCTCCCTGGCCTGAGGCGGGCTGTGGGGGTGTGTGTCCACAGGGCTGTGGAGGAGCGTCAACTGTGGAAGGAGAGGAGGTGGGTTAAACCGTCAGGCAAAGTGTGATGATTCTCACCAGGGTCACATTACCACCAGTCTACTTATTTGTGTTTCTTTGTGCTTTCAGAGACTACCATAACCAGAGAGAGAGAGTAATGAACATGAACTTGAATGGAGCAAAAGCCATGAGTGGGGCTAGATGCATGCGCTGAGGAAAAAAAGTCACTTTATTAGGGAGACTCAAAACTATAGGGACACATACAAAACGGGGGAAAAACTCAACATAAAGGCAGGGTCTGAAACAGTCAAACAATATCCACAAAATGGCAAGGCAATAATCCACAAAAGACAAGGCAATAATCCACAAAAGACAAGGCAATAATCCACAGTCCAGGAAACGCGAGGTAAATGCAAAAGCAAAGAAAGGTTCATTCAATACTCTGCGTCTAGGCGGAGAAACAAAAGGCTTAAATAATATGAATAAAATGAGGGGAAACACAAAACACCTGAAACTCATAATGAAACATAAAACAGAGAACCAATGAACAGACAGGGGCGGAGATATGACATGAACCAAAAACAAAGGATCAATAAACATACAGGGGCGGAGATATGACATAAATAAAAACAACAAAGCACATGGTAATGTAAACAAAGCGAGAGTCTGTGAATGGGGAAATGAGCTACCCGCTGGGCTCAGCGAGCAGCGCGGAGAGAAAACCCTAAAAGAGTTTGTGAAAGGGGAAATACGCTATTCGCTGGGCTCAGCGAGCAGTGCGAGGGGAAAGCCCGAACAGAGCCCCCCCCCCCCCCCCCCCCCCCCCCCGCCCCCCCCCAAAGGCGCTTCTCCCGAAGCGCCAAAGTTCCGAACGCTCTGGCGGGCCTGGGCCCGTGGGCAGAATAATACTCTCTGCCCCCCAGGTCCCAGGGCAGGCATAGTCCATACTTCCTAGGCCAGAGTGGAGCGTAGTTGGCCGTCCTGTCAGCCACAGGCATGAGCGAAGCGTGGCTGGCCATCCCGTCGGCCTCAGGCGTGAACAGGGCTTGGAACTTGGCGTGAGGCTTGTCGTAAGACTTGGCATGAGACTTGGACTGGAAACTGGATGGGAACTTGGAATCGAACTTGGCTTGGAACTTGGCTTGGAACTAGGCGTGGCACTTGGCATGGCACTTGGCGTGGCACGTGGCATGGCACCTGGACTGGAACTTGGACTGGTACTTGACTTGGTACTTGGAATGGAACTTGGACTGTAACTTGGACTGGAACTTGGACTGTAACTTGGACTGGAGCTTGGACTGGAACTTGGACTGGAACTTGACTTGGTACTTGGAATGGAACGGGGACTGGAGCTTGGAGTGGGGCTTGACTCTGGGCATGACTCTAGGCATAGACGGAGGCATGGACTGAGGCATGGACTGAGGCATGGACTGGGACATGAATCTGGGCATGAATCTAGGCATGACTCTGGGCATGGACTGAGGCATGGACTGGGACATGACTCTGGGCATGACTCTGGATATGACTCTGGGCATGAACTGAGGAATGGACTTGAACTTGGACTAGAATCTAAACAGGGACTATGACAGGAACCTGTACTGGGATCTGGACCAGGACATGGACTTGGACTTGGACATGGACTAGGACATGGACTAGGACTAGGGCAGGAACCTGGACATGGACTTGGACATGGACTAGGACTAGGGCAGGAACCTGGACATGGACTAGGACATGGACTGGGACATGGAGTCGGACTTGGAAAGGAGGTCATCCAATGGACCTCCGGCATGAACTTGGCTTGGAAGGAGGTCATCCCGTGGACCTCCGACATGAACTTGGCTTGGGAGGAGGTCAACCCGTGGACCTCCGACATGAACTCGGCTTGGGAGGAGGTCATCCCGTGGACCTCCGACATGAACTCGGCTTGGGAGGAGGTCATCCCGTGGACCTCCGACATGAACTCGGATTGGGAGGAGGTCATCCCCTGGACCTCCGACTTGAAATCGGCTTGGGAGCAGGTCATCCCGTGGACCTCCGACATGAACCCGGCTTGGGAGGAGGTCATCCCATGGACCTCCGACAGGAACGTGGCTTGAGCGGAGGTCATCCCGTGGATGCCGCGAGTAGCGCGGAGAGAAAACCCTGGCAGAGTTTGTGAATGGGGAAATGCGCTACTCGCTGGGCTCAGCGAGCAGCACGAGGGGAAAACCCTAACAATGAGCAAGTGACGGACCATTGCCTGTTGGTTTGTATTTACTGAGTTTTTGAAAGCGCACTGAAAAAGTGTGGTGTAAATAAACGGAAGCCGACAACTGCTACAATTCTGCCTTCTTCCTGAGGCTTCCTCTGCACCCTGACACACCGGGTTCTACAGAGAATTATTCTGATTCTGCTGATTTTCGTCCACAGGACATGAGTTCAGTGGTTTGGAAAATATTATCACTAAAATAATTTGAAAAAAGCATTACTGTTGAGTCTGGACGGTTTTAATCTAAAATATTTCCCCTCCACTGTACACTCCATCTGTCTATCCACTGTAATTTACAGTTTAGTAAAGTATGGAATCAACACCTAAAATTTATTCAGCCATATCTTCACAATTTCCAGGAATATATCTGGCTGCTCATGCTGCATCACAGGGCAGCGTAACACAGTCTGAGGAAAGAGCTGTCTGCCCTCTTCCTCATACATGAGCTCACAGATGCCCACGATTGGCTAGTGTTGCTGTGATTGACAGGTGAGAGAGAGTATGCCCACTCCTACGCAGACAGCACAGACTATTTTAATCCCTTAGCTCCGGGTCATGGATGGCTGTGGCTTTGCAAGGATCCAAATTCTGATTGATACTGTATCTGCTCTCACAAACACATTATACACTTATTGTAAACACACACACACACACACACACACACACACACACACACACACACACACACACACACACACACACACACACACACAACCAGAGTAAAGTTCTGATTAAGCTGTTGGTACACTTGGTTTAGTTATATCTGTAGTTTGGGTTTTTTCCTGACATTTATCCATAGGAGATGAGTTCAGTGGTTTAGTTTCTGACTAAATAAAACATTATCAGTGTGAAAACAGCCCGTGACAATACCCCTCCCTGTCAGTAGAGGTCGCTATCTCTAGAGTTCTTGCTCTCGTTTTCTTCTCCTTTTCCCATTTCATTGCAACTTTATGGTCAAGCACTATATAAACACACTGTTATCGTTATGTAGTCTGTATACCAGGCCTGTGTTTTTGACCTTTTGCTATTTTCTTTTTTTGATTGATCTTTTGGATAATCCCTGCCTGGCTGTAATATTGGGATGATTACTGTGACCTTAGTCATACACAGTATCAGTCACAACAGAAGCTGATTAAACATGTTTGTGTGATTTAATAATTCCAGTTTCTTCTATTAAATGAACCTTTTCAATAGTGAGTGTAACACATTACATGCTGTGATAAAGGTGTGTGTCCTCATTGTGCTAACGTCACTAATCTACACTAATGTATATTTACCTGGAGGCTGGTCTTGTGCTTTCTCCTCCTTTGTGTTCAGTTGTTTATCTGCAGTTTTAGCTTTATTCTGATTTTGCTGATTTTCATCACCAGGAGACGACTTGTCTGGTTTAGTTTCTGACAAAACAAAAAAATATAATTAAAATTAATCATTTAATTTCAAAATGCATTGCTGTTCAGTGAGATTATTATTTTAAATAAAATCTACATTTTCCACTTCCTTCCACTCCACCTGTCTATCATCTGTTACTTAGCCTTAAATCTCAGCAGTAATGTTCCAGTTTTGAAATTTACAATTACTGAATGTCTTCATTACACACTTATTATACACTTATTTTAAGTAAAAAAAAAAAAAAAAAAAAAACACACACACACACACACACACACACACACACACACACACAGAGAGAGAGAGAGAGAGAGAGAGAGAGAGTAAAATTCGGACTAACCTGTTGGTACAGGTGGTTTATTTGCATCTGTAGTTTGAGATTTATTCTGTTCCTGCTGATTTTTATCCTCAGGAGACGAGTTCAGTGTTTCATTTTCTGACCAAAAAAAACAACAACAAAACATTAAAATATTAAAATTTAAAAATCTGCTTTTTTCACCTCCTTACACTCCACCTGTCTATTCTCTGTTACTTCGCCTTAAATTATTATTAAATTACTGAATGACTTCTAAACTTTATTCCTGTGTATCTGCTAAATAAACCATCTGCAGAAATATATCTCAATTAAATACTGGAATCCAGTCTATGATTCTGATATTTCAGTGTTAGAAGTTCATTCATCTGCACTAAACCACATTTATCTGGAGTTAGAAGTAATGTCTCCACTTGCTCAGGAGTTTGATTTGTATCTGCTCACACAGAGACAGAAGAGAGAGAACACGTCAGGAACGGACACTTTAAATCATTTTCTGAGAAACTGTTGATCAGATGTGTGTATGAAGTGATTAGACGAGGAGATCTGACATTCACATTCATTCAGAGGTTTTTTTCACCAAAGTCCATGGAAGATGCAGCTTTTTCCACCGTGTTCAGTTTATACCAATTTCTCACTCTTCCATTCTGGCTTTTCAGACCTCTCACTACATTTCACTGGCTGAGGGACCGGGTGTAACTTCATTAATCTACTCTACTGTATATTTACCTGGAGATTTTTCATTCACTGCATCATCTGCAAGCTGGACGTCTCCCTGGCCTGAGGCGGGCTGTGGGGGTGTGTGTCCACAGGGCTGTGGAGGAGCGTCAACTGTGGAAGGAGAGGAGGTGGGTTAAACCGTCAGGCAAAGTGTGATGATTCTCACCAGGGTCACATTACCACCAGTCTACTTATTTGTGTTTCTTTGTGCTTTCAGAGACTACCATAACCAGAGAGAGAGAGTAATGAACATGAACTTGAATGGAGCAAAAGCCATGAGTGGGGCTAGATGCATGCGCTGAGGAAAAAAAGTCACTTTATTAGGGAGACTCAAAACTATAGGGACACATACAAAACGGGGGAAAAACTCAACATAAAGGCAGGGTCTGAAACAGTCAAACAATATCCACAAAATGGCAAGGCAATAATCCACAAAAGACAAGGCAATAATCCACAAAAGACAAGGCAATAATCCACAGTCCAGGAAACGCGAGGTAAATGCAAAAGCAAAGAAAGGTTCATTCAATACTCTGCGTCTAGGCGGAGAAACAAAAGGCTTAAATAATATGAATAAAATGAGGGGAAACACAAAACACCTGAAACTCATAATGAAACATAAAACAGAGAACCAATGAACAGACAGGGGCGGAGATATGACATGAGCCAAAAACAAAGGATCAATAAACATACAGGGGCGGAGATATGACATAAATAAAAACAACAAAGCACATGGTAATGTAAACAAAGCGAGAGTCTGTGAATGGGGAAATGCGCTACCCGCTGGGCTCAGCGAGCAGTGCGAGGGGAAAGCCCGAACAGAGCCCCCCTCCCCCCCCCAAAGGCGCTTCTCCCGAAGCGCCAAAGTTCCGAACGCTCTGGCGGGCCTGGGCCCGTGGGCAGAATAATACTCTCTGCCCCCCAGGTCCCAGGGCAGGCATAGTCCATACTTCCTAGGCCAGAGTGGAGCGTAGTTGGCCGTCCTGTCAGCCACAGGCATGAGCGAAGCGTGGCTGGCCATCCCGTCGGCCTCAGGCGTGAACAGGGCTTGGAACTTGGCTTGGAACTTGGCGTGAGACTTGTCGTAAGACTTGGCATGAGACTTGGACTGGAAACTGGATGGGAACTTGGAATCGAACTCGGCTTGGAACTTGGCTTGGAACTAGGCGTGGCACTTGGCATGGCACTTGGCGTGGCACGTGGCATGGCACCTGGACTGGAACTTGGACTGGTACTTGACTTGGTACTTGGAATGGAACTTGGACTGTAACTTGGACTGGAACTTGGACTGTAACTTGGACTGGAGCTTGGACTGGAACTTGGACTGGAACTTGACTTGGTACTTGACTTGGTACTTGGAATGGAACGGGGACTGGAGCTTGGAGTGGGGCTTGACTCTGGGCATGACTCTAGGCATAGACGGAGGCATGGACTGAGGCATGGACTGAGGCATGGACTGAGGCATGGACTGGGACATGAATCTGGGCATGAATCTAGGCTTGACTCTGGGCATGGACTGAGGCATGGACTGGGACATGACTCTGGGCATGACTCTGGATATGACTCTGGGCATGAACTGAGGAATGGACTTGAACTTGGACTAGAATCTAAACAGGGACTATGACAGGAACCTGTACTGGGATCTGGACCAGGACATGGACTTGGACTTGGACATGGACTAGGACATGGACTTGGACATGGACTAGGACATGGACTAGGACTAGGGCAGGAACCTGGACATGGACTAGGACATGGACTAGGACATGGACTGGGACATGGACTTGGACTTGGAAAGGAGGTCATCCAATGGACCTCCGACATGAACTTGGCTTGGAAGGAGGTCATCCCGTGGACCTCCGACATGAACTTGGCTTGGGAGGAGGTCAACCCGTGGACCTCCGACATGAACTCGGCTTGGGAGGAGGTCATCCCGTGGACCTCCGACATGAACTCGGCTTGGGAGGAGGTCATCCCGTGGACCTCCGACATGAACTCGGCTTGGGAGGAGGTCATCCCGTGGACCTCCGACATGAACTCGGATTGGGAGCAGGTCATCCCCTGGACCTCCGACTTGAAATCGGCTTGGGAGCAGGTCATCCCGTGGACCTCCGACATGAACCCGGCTTGGGAGGAGGTCATCCCATGGACCTCCGACAGGAACGTGGCTTGAGCGGAGGTCATCCCGTGGATGCCGCGAGTAGCGCGGAGAGAAAACCCTGGCTGAGTTTGTGAATGGGGAAATGCGCTACTCGCTGGGCTCAGCGAGCAGCACGAGGGGAAAACCCTAACAATGAGCAAGTGACGGACCATTGCCTGTTGGTTTGTATTTACTGAGTTTTTGAAAGCGCACTGAAAAAGTGTGGTGTAAATAAACGGAAGCCGATAACTGCTACAATTCTGCCTTCTTCCTGAGGCTTCCTCTGCACCCTGACACACCGGGTTCTACAGAGAATTATTCTGATTCTGCTGATTTTCGTCCACAGGACATGAGTTCAGTGGTTTGGAAAATATTATCACTAAAATAATTTGAAAAAAGCATTACTGTTGAGTCTGGACGGTTTTAATCTAAAATATTTCCCCTCCACTGTACACTCCATCTGTCTATCCACTGTAATTTACAGTTTAGTAAAGTATGGAATCAACACCTAAAATTTATTCAGCCATATCTTCACAATTTCCAGGAATATATCTGGCTGCTCATGCTGCATCACAGGGCAGCGTAACACAGTCTGAGGAAAGAGCTGTCTGCCCTCTTCCTCATACATGAGCTCACAGATGCCCACGATTGGCTAGTGTTGCTGTGATTGACAGGTGAGAGAGAGTATGCCCACTCCTACGCAGACAGCACAGACTATTTTAATCCCTTAGCTCCGGGTCATGGATGGCTGTGGCTTTGCAAGGATCCAAATTCTGATTGATACTGTATCTGCTCTCACAAACACATTATACACTTATTGTAAACACACACACACACACACACACACACACACACACACACACACACACACACACACACAACCAGAGTAATGTTCTGATTAACCTGTTGGTACACTTGGTTTAGTTATATTTGTAGTTTGGGTTTTTTCCTGACATTTATCCATAGGAGATGAGTTCAGTGGTTTAGTTTCTGACTAAATAAAACATTATCAGTGTGAAAACAGCCCATGACAATACCCCTCCCTGTCAGTAGAGGTCGCTGTCTCTAGAGTTCTTGCTCTCGTTTTCTTCTCCTTTTCCCATTTCATTGCAACTTTATGGTCAAGCACTATATAAACACACTGTTATCGTTATGTAGTCTGTATACCAGGCCTGTGTTTTTGACCTTTTGCTATTTTCTTTTTTTGATTGATCTTTTGGATAATCCCTGCCTGGCTGTAATATTGGGATGATTACTGTGACCTTAGTCATACACAGTATCAGTCACAACAGAAGCTGATTAAACATGTTTGTGTGATTTAATCATTTCAGTTTCCTCTATTAAATGAACCTTTTCAATAGTGAGTGTAACACATTACATGCTGTGATAAAGGTGTGTGTCCTCATTGTGCTAACGTCACTAATCTACACTAATGTATATTTACCTGGAGGCTGGTCTTGTCCTTTCTCCTCCTTTGTGTTCAGTTGTTTATCTGCAGTTTTAGCTTTATTCTGATTTTGCTGATTTTCATCACCAGGAGACGACTTGTCTGGTTTAGTTTCTGACAAAACAAAAAATTATCATTAAAATTAATCATTTAATTTCAAAATGCATTGCTGTTCAGTGAGATTATTATTTTAAATAAAATCTACATTTTCCACTTCCTTCCACTCCACCTGTCTATCATCTGTTACTTAGCCTTAAATCTCAGCAGTAATGTTCCAGTTTTGAAATTTACAATTACTGAATGTCTTCATTACACACTTATTATACACTTATTTTAAGTAAAAACACACACACACACACACACACACACACACACACACACACACACACACACACACACACAGAGAGAGAGAGAGAGAGAGAGAGAGTAAAATTCGGACTAACCTGTTGGTACAGGTGGTTTATTTGCATCTGTAGTTTGAGATTTATTCTGTTCCTGCTGATTTTTATCCTCAGGAGACGAGTTCAGTGTTTCATTTTCTGACCAAAAAAAAAAACAACAAAACATTAAAATATTAAAATTTAAAAATCTGCTTTTTTCACCTCCTTACACTCCACCTGTCTATTCTCTGTTACTTCGCCTTAAATTATTATTAAATTACTGAATCACTTCTAAACTTTATTCCTGTGTATCTGCTAAATAAACCATCTGCAGAAATATATCTCAATTAAATACTGGAATCCAGTCTATGATTCTGATATTTCAGTGTTAGAAGTTCATTCATCTGCACTAAACCACATTTATCTGGAGTTAGAAGTAATGTCTCCACTTGCTCAGGAGTTTGATTTGTATCTGCTCACACAGAGACAGAAGAGAGAGAACACGTCAGGAACGGACACTTTAAATCATTTTCTGAGAAACTGTTGATCAGATGTGTGTATGAAGTGATTAGACGAGGAGATCTGACATTCACATTCATTCAGAGGTTTTTTCACCAAAGTCCATGGAAGATGCAGCTTTTTCCACCGTGTTCAGTTTATACCAATTTCTCCCTCTTCCATTCTGGCTTTTCAGACCTCTCACTACATTTCACTGGCTGAGGGACCGGGTGTAACTTCATTAATCTACTCTACTGTATATTTACCTGGAGGTTTTTCATTCACTGCATCATCTGCAAGCTGGACGTCTCCCTGGCCTGAGGCGGGCTGTGGGGGTGTGTGTCCACAGGGCTGTGGAGGAGCGTCAACTGTGGAAGGAGAGGAGGTGGGTTAAACCATCAGGCAAAGTGTGATGATTCTCACCAGGGTCACATTACCACCAGTCTACTTATTTGTGTTTCTTTGTGCTTTCAGAGACTACCATAACCAGAGAGAGATCTAGCTGACACACACACACACACACACACACACTGTAATGTTCTGACCTGTTGGTACAGTTGGTTTATTTATAACTGCAGTTTGAGGTTTATTCTGGTTCTGCTCATTTTTATCCTCAGGAGATGAGTACAGAGGTTCAGTTTCTGACAAAATAAAACATTATAATTAAAATATTCCATTTCAAATATCACCGCTGTTCAATCAGCATTTTGAGAAATAAAATCTTAGCACAGCTTTTAAAATGACTGAATCACTTCTAAGGTCCTTCTAAGAGTGTATTAAATACATTTGGAGTTGGTGGTAATTTATCCACTGGCTCAGGATTTTGGTTTGTATCTTCTCACACAGAGACAGAACAGAAAGAAAAGGTCAGGAACAGACACACAACAGAAATGTTTTAGACAATTTAAATATTTTCTAAGATAAAACATGCAGAGATCAGTTCAGGGTATCTGAAGTGTACAGAGGAGGAGATGTGACCAACCTCCAACCACAATGTAATGATCTGTAATTGCAGCTGAAGTATCATTCTCCTCCTCATTCACCACACTGGAGTCGTTCAGAGGTTTCCTTTCTGATGGAATTTCTGAGGTTTGTTAACAAAGGTTCTGTTGTAAATGTTATCAGGTCTTTAGCTAGACATCAATAAAGTAGACTTTCTATCCCATCACCTACCTCCTGTATCTCCTGTTCTCTTTCTCTTGGAGCCAATCAGACCTAAAACAGAGAGAAAACCATCCTGTATGAGACAGTCTGCTATCTCAGACAAGAATACGTCACATATTTTAAGATTTCAGATGATCGATCAAATCTGAAGCAGCCAGAGAAGGTCATCAAGTGAGTGGTGCAGGAGCACATGTGCCTAAAGAGGATGGTGCTAAGTGTTTCTTTGTGGCCTTTTGCTTTATCAAAATTCCACATCTATCCAGTTCTGCATATGGACAACCTCCTGGACCGGTGAGTCGAGGCTCATTATTGTACCCTGGATTTGAACAAGTTCTACTGACAGGAAAAACAGCTTTCTCCACACTGTTTGGTTTACAGCACTTTGTCAATTTTCTGTTTGGGCTTTTTGGACATTTTAATAATTAAGTGACCAGGTGTTATGACCCCACACTGCATGTGCCACTGCTTATTTAGATGATGTAATAATCAATAGTAATGATTAGCAGCAGCATAGGTAGCATGTGAGGGCAATCCTGAAGTCAGTGAGATTGGGTAATTTTACAGTGGAGCTAGTGAAGTGTACAATAGGACAGGTGGAGGTACGGTATCTGGGCTTCCAATTAAGCCAGGAGGAGGTTACACATGGTCCAAGACCAAAAAGAAAGTGAGACAGTTCCTGGGACTGGCAGCTTATTATGGTAGGTTTGTGCCTAGTTTTTCAGACCTCACCAGCCCCCTGAGTGACCTCACTAAAAAGCAAGTACTGATCCAGAGGTCAGAGCAGTTCAAGTAAACCTTTGTTAGTGTTAAAGCAGCTCTCTGTTCCTGAGCAGCATGCAGCTGACACTGTTCCATGGATTTATGATTTATGATTTACGTTTGTTTTATGGCTCAGACATTATTCCTGTATCCCACCTTTTTTCCGTAGAAGATGGTACACTGCAAATCCGGTGATACACAGCAGTAAAAGGATGAGAGTCACTATAAAGGATCCTTTCCAGGAATCTATAAATACATAGATACAAAAAATCAGAACCCTGAATAGTTTCTCAGTCTCAGAACAACAGAATTAGGATTTGTCTGAATATAAAGGGCTCTGTTTCTGTGATCATTAGGGATGCTTTAAAAGTCCGGATAATACCACTGTAGCATTGTGTCTGCACCAAGAGACATCTGAGAAAGCGTGGCTGTGGGGATTTGTGTTCATTCAGCTATAAGAGCATTAGTGAGGTTGAGATCAGGTGCTGATGTTGGGTGAGGAGGCTCCAGTTCCAGTTCATCCCAGTGTTTGTTGGGGTTGAGGTCAGGGCTCTGTGCAGGACACTCCAGTTCTTCCACCCCAACCTGACTGTAGCAGGATGGGATAAATTGACCTGCTTTAGCGAGAGTGTCACGTGAACTACTTTTTTTCTTTAGCCCATCAGTGTCCTCTTTGTGGATATATGGGGTAGGTTCCGGCTACCTGGATATGTATCATTGCTGGTTCTGCCTTGTGTGTGACATCATCTGTTGTTGTCAGTACAACCTGGTAGGGTATAGGGTTAGAGCCTGTTTTGTTGTGTATTTTAGTTGTTGCACTTTCTTTTCATGTCTTCATGGAGCTCGCTTTGTGCACTTTGTGTCATGGAACAGGTTTGGGTCTCTTAGTTCCAGTGAAGGGAAACTGTAAAGCTACAGCATAGAGACGTTCTATACGATATTGTGTGCTTTATTTTCTCTTAATGTTTACCATAAAGGCCTGATTGATGGATTGCTGCTGAGATGGTGGACCTTGTAGCACATTCTCTGATCTTCACACTGGAACTTTGGAACTTTGGATTCTTGGTCTCCTCCCTGACTAAAGGCCTGTTCTTCTGTTTGCTCAGGTTGGCCCCATTTGACATCTCTCCAACATGTATCTGAGATTCTGAACGTCTTCCATTTAAAACTGATAGAAGCCACTGTGTTCTTTAGGACCTTCAAAGCTTTTACAGTATATCCTTTCCCGGATCTGTCTTGTGTCAGAGCTTTACAGCCCATTCCTAAGACCTCATGTCTAATGAACTTAATTCTGAGCTACATTTCAAGTGTGACACTAAATAAACTGGGTAAATTTGATTAAAAAAAAAAAAAAACTTTTAGTAAATGTCCAATCACCTGTAGGGGGGTGTGGCATTATACTGCTATATTTTCTCTCCATATCAGACAAACCCACAGAGCAGGAGATCCACTCAGACTCAGAGGGAGACACAATCAGCCATGAGGTCACATCTATAAACCCTTCAGAGTCTGAGAAAAAGAAAAAGTGAGAGAAAGGAAAATTTTGGTTATATTACTTTTTATGAGGTTCTTGGCTGTAACTGTACATGAGTAGATCTTACTGTTGGTAAAATTGTCTTTGCTGAGATGTTTCAGATCTCTCCCATCTTTATCTGTCCAGATGATTGACGGCTCAGGTAGCCAACCCTGTGACTGACACCTAACGGTCACCTTCCCTCCTCCTGCATCATGTAAAGAGAGAACAGGAAAGGATCCCACTGCTGAGAGATAGAGAGAGAAAGTAAGCCAATACCACTTCAACTCAGAGTAAAGTTTGGAAGAAAATTCTCTATGAAGTGTTACCTCTCACTCTGAGGGACACCGTGGCCTTGTCATACCAGTTGTCACTGCTCACATGGCACACGTAGTCTCCTCTATCTGCTAGTGTCAGGTTCTCCAGTTTCATAGAGAAGTCTCCTTTCTCCAGTTCTCCTAACAGGAACACTCTGCCCTGATATTGAAGATCTACAGGACTCTTCTGGATCTGAGTGTTCTTGTAGGACAGGATCGGGGTGTTAGACATTTTGGGACGGTACCAGAGCACTTTCAGGTGTCGAGCATCCTCGTTGTTTGTTTCTGCACAGTGCAGAGATACAGAGGAACCAAGGAGCCCTGAGACTGGAGACTGAACCTTCACTGAAAATAATCCTGGAGGACAGAATTTGGGAAATAAAATCAGGAATATCATGAATGACCTCCTACCAATGTTTAATGGGTAATATTACACTTACCAGATGAAGTTTGGTGACTGAAAGCTGGAAAAATAAACAGCAAAACCCATCTCAGTAGAAGAACTGTTGATTAAAGAAAATGTTAATATATTTAATGTGAATGAAGTTATTGGAACATTTATTCTTTTTAAAATCACTTTAGTTACACATTTAACTGCATTTAATCTATTACCTATAAGCTTGTGGCAGCGGGGGTGTGATCGAGTGTCAGCTGTGGACAGAGATGAAACGGGTCAAATTGTCAGGTAACGTGTGATGATTCTCATCTGTGTTGTATTAGTCCAAGTTTACCCGGGGTTTCCTTACCCCTCCCTCCTCTCCTTCTCCTTCTCCTTCACCTCTGACGTCTCCCCTAACTCCCTTTCTATACACACAGGTGGAATCTTCCACGCCAACCAGGATTGAGGTAAAGCCTGATCAGGATTGCAGATGCAGTGGGAAAGCCAGGCATTTCCAGCATCAGCACTCCCTCAGGGAAGCTGGAATACTGATCCGGATCCCTGACAAGCCTCCCTCCGATTGAGCAGGAATGTACCATGTATCCATCCCTCTGCCATTTGGGGGAATTCCCCTCTCTGGAGCAGACACGTGACAAAACCCTAAGGTACACCTTTGACCAAGTGAAAGTAATTGATAGTCAGTGAGTTCAGCCCAACGTTGCACTCTCCTACACCCACTTCACAATTATTAAATACCAACCCAGACAACCCAGTTGTGGGGGCCGCAGATGGTGGTGGTGAATTACCTCTCCTGCCAGGAGGGTGAGTCAGCTACAGGCTGGATGGACGGTGGGGGTATGTGGCAGCAGGGGCGTGGTCGAGTGTGTGTAACCAGCCAGAGAGAAAGAGAGAGAAAGCGCTGAGCAGGACAGAGCCGTGTATGTGCGTGTGCATGCAGAGAGTGAGATCAGCACTGAAAAGCGTACTAAAGTACTAAATTAAAAATAAAAGCGGTTTGAGTTGTCCCAAGCCTGCCTCCCATTCCTCATTACCGACCCAACCCAGGGAAGTCTTACAAAACCATATCCATGTCTACAACCAAGGAATAACGAAGACATCTTATCATCTAAGAACTGCTGCTGGAATCATAATGCAATATATAAACAAATATTACAATTCAGTGCAGACTTCATTCGGTTTTCTCACGGTTCCTCTTTCTCATAGCTTCTGATAATGTCTTGTAATAGGTGTGGTTCCCACATTGGGCCTTATTTGTCAATCTTATAATTTATTTATCAGTCAGTTGTGTGTAAATGTTTGCATAAGCCAAACCACACTAAATATATCCACGAGAAATTTTTTTTGGAAACACTGATTTTCTTCATGTGTATATCACCCATAATCTGACGTCAAAATGATGACTAGAAGACTGCAAAAAAAAAAAAAAAGGCAGAAAAGCAGATGTGGACGTGACTTCGATGCTACTAACTAATATTTAGCAGTGTAACAGCATCTGAAAAAGTCCAAATCCATACAAATTACAGAAAAGGTGGATTAAGTGAAGTGAAGTGAAGTGAGGTGTCATAATTTAATGGTCTGTTTTATTTGTCTTAATTTATTGGTTTGTGTCGGCTCACTTCCTTTATTTTTCATATTCTTTAATTAAAGCCAATAAAGTGAAACGACTGGTTTTCACTAAATGTTCTGGATGGTGCTCTTAGCCCCTGACCGAGTGACCCAAAGCTCTTCTGTATGAAACTCTGGAAAAGGGCGTCTGCTAAACGCTGTAAACATAATACTAATAACCAGTTTAAACTCTACAGTATATTCCAGATGAATCTGTTAGTATCCAGCTTGATTTATGAGGCCCACTGTGTGCACCTGATGCTTATTACCTTCTGATTAGTTTGTCTCTTTATAACCTCAGGTTTCTTTTTCTCATCACAAAGGATTTTTTGTTTGTTTGTGTGTTTCTAGTGCATTGTCTTTTTTTGGGTCTCTTGTCTAAACCTTGTTTCTTATGTCTTGGTCTTTCATGCCTTTCCTTTGTTTTTGTTAATGGATTATCCGGTTGCTAACCAGGAATTGAAACTTCCCAAATAAATATATAGGGTGTGTATTAATGTACGACATCAGTACAAAGGACGGTCAGATTTATTAATTTGAAGCTATGAGTTTCCACAAGCTTTTGACTCCTTTGGCTTTCCATTTTTCATTCTACCTCATGTATCATCTGACTCATTTTTGCTTCTAGAAAATTCCGCTCAATATTTACACTTAATCGATATAAATGTTGTTTGAGTTTAAATTTATTCTTTTTGTGCTCAATTTCTCAAGAATGGTCGGATCATACAGGCACTGATCTAATGTGGATGTAGAATAAAGGGGGATGTGATTAAGACTAAGATATGAAATGACGTCATATTTGTGGGAAAAGCCTCAGGGTTTATTTATTTATTTATTGGAATTATGCTGTGCATTATTGTAATGCATAATAAACCGACACGCAGTGCGCATGAACAGATTCATCATCATGTGTTTAATACACAATACCCAGAAACGGCCCTGCACAATACTGAAGAGAAAACCAAAGGGACAGAAGATCTCTCTTACCTGACATCATGGCACTGAATGCCGCTGTGTGTTCAGTATTATTAAAAATATATCCAGTAGGAATGAAATCAGCTGCAGAGTCTTCCTTTAACGCCTGTGAATCCTGAGGAGCCGCCTACAGTCCTGCAGTCCCGGGGAATTAATGCGCGCGATATAACGGTTTACTTTCGTTTTCAGTCCTGATAGTAACCCGCACACTGCAGTCCTCTGAGCTGAGGAACTGGGATCAGTTCAGGTGATCAGTTCAGGTGATCAGTTCAGTGGTTCAGTTATCATTCAAATACAAAGCCACCTCACACTTCACCTGTTTATCCACTGTAACTTAAACATCAGCTGTAATATTTCACTTAAGCACAGTTTTGAAAATGATTGACTCACTTCTAAAATGTATTCCTGTATATGTGCTAAACACACTTTTTAACATCTAAATTAAATACAGTCAGTTATACTGATATTTCAGTGTTATATTCTGCTCTAAACCACATTTACCTGAATGATTAATCAGAATTAGACAGATATCTAATGCCACATATTGATGAGCTCCTGGATCAGGTGGGCGTGGCTTGTTTTATTCCACTCTGATTTACACCAAGTGTTATTTTCAGATTCCCAGAGACCATTTTCCAAAGTCCACGGAAATACAGCTTTTTCTCCACCCTGTTCAGTTTATACCAGTTTATCAGTCTTCCATCTGGGCTTTTCAGACCACTGGCTGTGTTTCAACTGCTAATGGACCGGATGTAACTTCATTAATCTATTTACTGTATATAATGTATTTATAATGTACTGTATATTTACCTGGAGGTTGTAGTTTATTTCTCTCACTGACACAGATTTCAGATACAAGTCTGAAGATTTTTTTTAAAGTACTAATTTAAGTGCTTGGTGAAGAGGTAGGTCATTTGTCTTTGTTTGAAGAGGGAGCGTGGTTCAGTGCTGGTTGTGATAAGTGCTTTAAGGTAGGTGGGCACAGGTCAGATTTTGTTCTTTCCAGATGAGCATCATCGTATTAAATCTAATGCAGATAGCTACAGGAAGCCAGTGGCAGGAGCACATCAGTGGTGTGGGGGAACTTGAGGTTGAAAACAATTTTCGTGGCTATATTCTCAGGGCAGAGGCTCTGGGCTCCTAATTGGAAGGTTGTGAATAATGTATATCTTCTAATACATTATCATTTCTATAGTACCAGCTCATTCACAGAGACTTGTACAGGGGGGAGTGATGTAACCACCCAGTGGTCAATAAATCTACCCCCTCCCCTCCAAAACCCCCAAATCCCCCCAAACCTGTATTTAACTCCAAAATTATAATTACATTGACAATTTAGTTGTAATGTTTACTAAAAATATCATGCATGATGCTGATATATAATTTCACTTGTGAATTCAAGACATTTTATCATAACAACATGGTATACTCTATATAATATTCTCTGGGGAAGAAAACAATACTGGTTAAGTGATGGTATGATGTATTTACCTAAAGTACAATTAACATACAATTCAGATTTTTAATAATATCCAACAGACAGCAATAAATTAAACAACTGGAACATCATATATACAGTATATACAGTATGTGTATAAAAATAACCAAAATAACAACATAAATACTTTTAGTAGTATAAAATAATCAATAAAACACTGAACGGATGAAGCATAATAAACACTGCATGCTCTCTTTCTTAGTTCATCCATTTTTCATCGTCTCCATCTCCACATCTTCTGGAACAGACGAGGTAGGGTCACACAGACATCTCCCCTGGTGGAAAGTTAATGTCAGTGTTTTTTCATGTTCACATTTTCCCACATTTTTCACCTTTTCTCTTCATTTTTGCACGACATTTCTTACCTTCACTGTCTGGTGCTTCTAACTTACAGAGACGCTTGAACTCAGAGCATGTTTCATTTGCCCTGTCTTTTCTCTTTCTATCTTTGATGTTTATTCTTCTTCTTTCAGCATTGTTGACAGGATGTTTATTGACTGAGCTGAACTGTAATGCAGATGTTGTGGGGACAGTGGCAGACTCTGAGAAGGTGGCAGTACGTTTGGGCTCTGACATGATGGCATCAGGTGTGTAATCTGAATTGGTGGCAGCAGATGTGAGATTTGAGATGGTGTTGTTAGATTTGGAATTTGAGGTGGTGACAGCAGGTTTGAGATTTTAGATACTGGTAGTAGGCTTGGGATTTGAGATGGTGGTAATGGGTCTGGGCTCTGAGGGCATTGTACTAAGTGTGGAATTTGAGGGAGAGGTAGTGGGTGTGGGATTTGAGGTGATGGCAGCAGATGTGGGATTTGAGAGGGTGGCACGGTCTCTCAAATGGTGGCAGCAGGTGAGGTATTAGAGACACTGGTAGTGGGTGTGAGATCTGAGGGCATGGCAGCAAGTACAGTCTCTGAAATGGTGGCACCAGGTGTGGGATTTGAGGGGATGATAGTGGAGGAGGGATTTGATGTGGTGGCACCAGGTGTGGGATTTGAGCTGGGGATAGAGGGAGTGGGATTTGAGGAGGTGGCAGAAGGTACAGTCTCTGAAATGGTGGCAGCAGGTATGGAATTTGAACTGATGGCAGCAGGATTGATCGCTGACATGGTGGAAAATTGAATCTGACAGCGCATTTGGAAAAAGAAGTAAAACAAGCAGCTACTGAGGCTGAAAACTTTTTTTTTTTATAGTTATAGTAAAGTTAGAGTTTTATAGTTTATTTAATAGTTTTAGAAAATCCCTGAAAGAGAAAAAAGATGAACTAAAATCTGCTTTTTTATCCCCTGTTAATTAGCCTTTGCAACTTTATGGTCAAGCACTATATAAACACACTGTTATCGTTATGTAGTCTGTACACCAGGCCTGTGTTTTTGACCTTTTGCTATTTTCTTTTTTTGATTGATCTTTTGGATAATCCCTGCCTGGCTGTAATATTGGGATGATTACTGTGACCTTAGTCATACACAGTATCAGTCACAACAGAAGCTGATTAAACATGTTTGTGTGATTTAATCATTTCAGTTTCTTCTATTAAATGAACCTTTTCAATAGTGAGTGAAACACATTACATGCTGTGATAAAGGTGTGTGTCCTCATTGTGCTAACGTCACTAATCTACACTAATGTATATTTACCTGAAGGCTGGTCTTGTCCTTTCTCCTCCTTTGTGTTCAGTTGTTCATCTGCAGTTTTAGCTTTATTCTGATTTTGCTGATTTTTATCACCAGTAGATGACTTCGCTTCTACAGTTTCTGACAGAATAAAACATTATCATTAACATTAATCATTTAATTTCAAAAATCTTAACTGCAGGTACTTAACTTTCTGAAATAGTTTTACTTGGAACTCATTTACATAGAAAACACTCTGTTGTAAGTTTGCTCATAGACCCTTTAAGGGTTCCCCCAAATACACAACCGAAGAACCGTTAAGGCTTATAAATTTAGTGAGTGTCAGATGTTCATGAAGCTGCTTTAAAACACATTTACCTGGAGGTGGAGTTGGTGGTTTTTTTGCCCTTTGCTCAGAATTTTGATCTAAATCTATTAGCAGAAATAAAGACCAAACAGAACGTTTCATGATTTGAGAATTTACACATTTTCTGAGATGAAAACATAATTAGATGATAAACTATAGATCAGGTGTGTGTAGGAAGTGTATAGATGAGGAGATGTGACCAACCTACAACCACAGCATGAGGAATTGTAATTATAGATGGAGCGTCATTCTGATCCTGATTCTCCACACAGATCTTATTCAGAGGTTCAGTTTCTGACGGAGTTCCTGATGTTTTATATATACAGTACTCATTACTCATTACTGTATATATACAGTAAGTTTTAGCACCCTATTTTTTTTTTAGTACAAATGTTGTTATAGATTTTTTATTTTATGACGTCTACATGATCAAATCAGTCCAAAAACATTTTAGATTCCCAAACATTAGTTTTCTAGCACAGAATGAAATGTTACAGAAAAATATTTGTATGTCATTAAAGAAAGCAGCGTATTACATAAGAGACACTTTTCAGACAGTAAACACAATGAAGGCTGCTGGGTTTCACTGCAGAAATAAGAAGCGAGTGCGAAAGTCAAAGTGTCCAGAAGAACTGTGTCTGGTTCTGCAAGATGCTCAATAAAACTTACCAGCTCATTTCCTTATAAAACTGCACACATTGTACCGGAGACTATTATTTTTATTTTTATTTTTGTCACACCAAATATTGACTTTGTTTCATTTACTATAGTTTACTGCTCTTTACTGTATTTTTAAAATGTAGAAACATTTAATTTAATTATTTTGAAGGCATCTTTGCTCCACAGCATTTCTTTGCATGTGTCTAAAACTTTTGCACAGTACTGTATATAAATCTTCTGTTATTATCACTCATTTAGCTGGATTTTATTAATTAAGTGAATTTTACCCCCAGCACCGACCTCCACCCAGGATTTGACTAAGTGTTATTGTCTGATTCCTTTAAGTTACCCAAGTCCATGGAAGATGCAGCTTTTTTCACCGTGTTCAGTTTATACCAATTTCTCACTCTTCCATTCTGGCTTTTCAGACCTCTCACTACATTTCACTGGCTGAGGGACCAGTTTCTGACAAAATAAAACATTATCATTAAAATATTCCATTTCAAATATCACTGCTGTTCAATCAGCATTTTGAGAAATAAAATCTGCTTTTTTCCACCTCCATCTGTGTATGCAGTGTTGTTTTGCCTTAAATGTCATCAGTGATATTCTACTTTAGCACAGCTTTTAAAATGACTGAATCACTTCTAAGGTTCTTCTAAGAGTGTATTAAATACATTTGGACTTGGTGGTAATTTATCCACTGGCTCAGGATTTTGGTTTGTATCTTCTCACACAGAGACAGAACAGAAAGAAAAGGTCAGGAACAGACACACAACAGAAATGTTTTAGACAATTTAAATATTTTCTAAGATAAAACATGCAGAGATCAGTTCAGGGTGTCTGAAGTGTACAGAGGAGGAGATGTGACCAACCTCCAATCACAGCATGATCTCCTGTAACTGCAGCTGAAGTATCATTCTCCTCCTCATTCTCCACACTGGAGTCGTTCAGAGGTTTCCTTTCTGATGGAATTTCTGAGGTTTGTTAACAAAGGTTCTGTTGTAAATGTTATCAGGTCTTTAGCTAGACATCAATAAAGTAGACTTTCTATCCCATCACCTACCTCCCGTATCTCCTGTTCTCTTTCTTTTGGAGCCAATCAGACCTAAAACAGAGAGAAAACTCTCCTGTATTAGACAGCCCAAAGACCTGCTAAAGACCTGCTCCATCTCTTCTTCCAACTACAGAATTGCAGTTTTACCAGACTTCCTGTACGGTCTATCGGACTGCTTCAGGTGATTGGTCATGCATCATCAGGACCCCTTACTGTTACACTTAATAATGTTCTGATCTACATGCATGTGTCTGTCTATCAGACCAACTTTTTGTTGGAGTCACTATACAGGTTTATACTGGATATGGATTTTATATTCATTCTCCTGGTTCATATATTATTAAGTAAACTTTTGTATCACACCTTTTTTACGTAGTACACAATACACTGTAATTCCGGCAGCACACAGCAGCAGAAGAATAGGAATCACAAAGTATCTATTCGACGACTCTGCAAACATTCACATAAACAAAAAATAATCAGAAGTCTTCTCTGCAATTCCACCATTTAAAAATGTCCTAAAATAAATCGTACTTTTTTTCAGTATGAATTACCCGTGACACCTGCAGGGACGTATAACGTTATTCTGCTGTCTTTTCTCTCCTGATCAGACAAACCCACAGAGCAGGAGAGCCATTTGAACTCAGATGGAGACACAATCAGCCACGAGCTCACATCTACAACCCCTTCAGAATCTGAGAAAAAAAGTGAAATCATTTTGATTTCTTGTCTTCTTTTTATGAGGTTCTTTACTGTAACTGTACATGAGTAGATCTTACTGTTGGTGAACTTGTCTTTGCTGAGATGTTTCAGATCTCTCCCATCTTTATCTGTCCAGATGTTTGATGGCTCAAGTAGCCAACCATGTGACTGACAGCTAATGTTCTTCTTCCCTCCTCCTGCTTCATTTAAGGAGAGAACAGGGGTGGATCCCACCACTATGAGAGAGACAGAGGGAGAGGAAGAAAGAGAGAGAGAGAGAGAGAGTTGCGAGAGAGGAATTACACAGTTTGATCCACCATGAACTTTTCATCTGTAAAATTAAATGATGCACTAAGCGTTACCTCTCACTCTGAGGGACACCGTGGCCTTGTCATACCAGTTATCACTGCTCACATGGCACACGTAGTCTCCTCTATCTGCTAGCATCAGGTTCTCCAGTTTCAAAGAGAGACATCTCCTTTCTCCAGTTCTCCTAACAGGAACACTCTGCCCTGGTACTGAACATCTACAGGACTCGTCTGGATCTGTCCATTTTCATAAAAGAGCATCGGGGTGTCATACATTTTGGGACGGTACCAGCGCATTTCCAGGGGTCGAGCATCCATGTTGTTTGCAAGAACACAGTGCAGAGACACAGAGGAACCAAGGAGCCCTGAGACTGGAGATTGAACCTTCACTGAAAATAATCCGGGAGGAGAGTTTGGACCATAAATCAGCAACATTAAAATCAATGCTTATGAACTAACAACTAACAGAGTCCATGTTGGTGTTTGTTAAAGTATTTTAAATCCTAAAAGCTCCGTTTTAATGACAGTGTGGAAAAACTTAGAATGTAATGAATGATCTCACTGACCAGAAGAAGTCTGATGGCTGAGAGTTGGAAAAAGAAACAGTAAAACCCATCTCAGTGGTAAAGCTGTTAACAGAAGAAGAAGTGAATACATTTTACATGTGAAAGAAGCAACTGGACCACTGATGTTATTTAAGTAGATTCACTTGGTTGGAGTTTATTTAAGATTTATCTGTAAATTTAATCCAATTTCATGAGTAATTATTGCCACTCACACCTACACCATACAAACAGCCAGTAACCTCACCATGACTGAACTGGGACATAGGAGCTTTATATTTATAAGGTAGATCCTCAGTATAAAGCCTGGTGCACACTGTACAATTTTTAATAGTCCTTTACAATTGTTGCTTGTCAGACTGTACAAACAGGATCCCAGCTATAAGCCATGCCACACTGTGGCATCTCCCAACACCATCAAGCCTCCACTGTTGGGCCCTTGAGCAAGGCCCTTAACCCTCAATTGCTCAGATGTATAAATGAAATAAAATGTAAGTTGCTCTGGATAAGGGCGTCTGCCAAATGCCATAAATGTAAATGTAAATCTCAGCTGTTAAAAACGGACACGCAAGAAGTCTCGTCCAGAGTTTTTGATTTGATGGTCATCAAAGGAGAAGCTACACTGCAGAACTGTACCTCAAAACTTCTGACACTGACAGAATTTTATCAGAGGAAAAACATGTCACCCTAGCGATCAAAGACTACAGATTTTGGTCTAAGATCATAGGAATCTTTTCGGATTCTCCACATTTCTCTCAGACGGCCAAATCGTACAGTGTGCACCCGTCTTAAGACCGTGAGGTATTAGATCTTGGTACCTTCTCATACACTTGTTCCTTACGCTTGTTGCTAATTTCTTGCATTTTATATTTCTACATTCGGTTAACTCCTTAAAAAATCTGTCTGGATAATGATCGATTTTTTTGTATTTAGCTTCCCATCATGTACTGAATGTAGGCTCACACATGTACAGAAATTAATAATAAATTGCGTATATAAATGTTTTTAGTGTCTACATTTGAACTAAATCTGATCCAAGCACTTGATTACCGTAAAACTCTGAATATATACCCGCCCTCCGGTTTCTACAGTTTCAATTCTCACGAACACGTTCAAGGACATGATATTGAATGTAACAAAACGTTGAAAATAGATTTTATACTAAATGATATTTGTGGATAAAGGATTTAATTCTATCTTTTCTTTGGAATGCTGAATCAGATCTCCACCGTAGTGACATGACTTATCTGCAGTCACAATGTCACCGTTCCTACACGACACAGAAGAGAAGAAACAGGACAAAACCATTCTCTTACCTGAAATCATAGCAGTAGGTAACACTGTAAGCTCGGAAAGCTTCAAATAAACCAGTAAGAACTGAATAATGTGTAAAGTGCTGCTGCAACACCTACGAATCCGTCTACAGTCGCTGAGAGAAAATGTAAAACATTAACGTGTACTTTCGTTTTCAAATGGAGCCTCCTATAAAGCTTTAATGAACAACCAGTGTGTGTGTGTTTGCCTTCAGACTGGAAAGTGTCATAAACCACCTATTATTTCACATTTGTATTGGTGTTAAATATAGAAAAAGAACTGTGTTTTATTTAAATATGCATCTAAAGATGAAAATCGATGTGTGTAGATTTCGAGAATAAACTAAATTCTTCAACAAAATTCACCAGAGAGTTAAATCCTCAAATCTCTCTCTCTCTCTCTCTCTCTCTCTCTCTCTCTCTCTCTCTCTCTCTCTCTCTCTGATAGATGGCAATAGATTTAAATGATATAATTTTACATAAAATAGCACCATTTGAGACAAAGTAATGTGTTAGTCTGTTAATTAATCGCACTGCTGCTGAGTTCTGGATTGTGATTGGTCAGAAGGTGTTGATTAATTCTCTATAACAGCAGCTCTGACAGTAGCGCAGCTGCACATCACAGGTTTATATTAATGCGCTCGTTCTGAAATCGTTTTTATTTCGTTTTAATTATCGTTGCTATAGTAACAGCTCATTCACAGGGACTTGCAGACGCTCCACATAAACCGATTAAAAATGGTGTGTAATCGTTGATGTGGTGAATTTTTCTCAAAGTAATTTATTTAACAGAATATTAAGATATTATTTTGCTCATTTTGTGATGTGTTAACATTTTAAGTTACATTAATATCTATTATGTATTTTTTGTGATTTTATAAGAATAAAACATTTATTTTTTTTAGTTGTGTTTATTCCTGTATTTTAACAGCAGATGGGAGTCTTTAGCTGTAGTAGTGTTGTGATGATGTATTGTGTTATTTTATCACAGTCTCCCATAAAACTTTACACCAGTTGTTGACTAACATGAACTATTTGTGATCACTGACCTAAAATTATGTCATTTTCTAGGTCATCGTCCTCTTCTGTGAGACAGCAGTCATTTTAAACATGTTGGAATTCCCAGAGCAAATTTATTCTTATTGTAAAAATGTTAAACTGATGACGACAATCTGTTATTAAAGGCCAAATGTGCTAAAAGCACTGACCGTCATCTCTAGGGCAGATGACACCCCAGGGTTGTGAGATGTAATCACCCAGTGGTCAATAAATCTACCCCCCCCCCTTTCCAAAAACCCAAATCCCCCACAACTCTGTATTTAACTTCAAAATTATAATTATACTGCCAATTTAGTTGTAATTTTTACTAAAAAATATCATGCATTAAAAAATAAGGTTATTGGTAGTTATTTTTGCTGATATATAATTTCACTTGTGAATTCAAGACATTTAATCACAATATCATCCCACACAGTTATATAATACACAGTCTATTTACTGTTTGCATTCACAGCAATTCCCCATTACCTGTTTGGATATTTTACCTGTTTTGTAACACATTAATATAATTAACACATGGCAGCCATCAGAAGTCTCTGGGAAAACTGCAGATCTGGGAAACCATCTTAAATATTTTTGAAGAAAGCTCTGATCTGGTTAAAAATAATAAAAAATAAAAAAAACATTTTTTAAATCCAGTAAGTTGTGCAGTGGGACATGGTATACTCGGAAATATTCTCTGAGAAAAAAAAATATATATATATATATTTCAGATCCAACAGACAGCAATAAATAAAACAGCTGGAACATCATATGTATACAGTATATACAAGGTTTTATAACAATAACCAAAATATCCAACAACACAGATTTTTTAGCAGTATAAAATAATCAGTAAAAAAACCTGAATGGATGAAACATAATAAATTTCAGTTACACTGCATGCTCTCTTTCTTAGTTCATTCATTAGTCGTCATCTCCATGTCCACATCTTCTGGAACATATGAGGTAGGGTCATCCACAGGCATCTCCCCTGGTGGAAAATTAATGTTCGTGTTATTTTTATGTTCACATTTTCCCACATTTTTCATCTTTTCTCTTTATTTTTGCCCCACATTTCTTACCTTCACTGTCTGCATCTTCTCGCTTACAGAGACGCTTTAACTCAGAGCAGTTTGCTGTGCTTGAACTCAGAGCAGTTTGCTGTGCTTTTCTCTTTGGTATCCTCTTCGTAATGATTTCTCTTGCTTCAACTTTGCCAACAGAACTTTCTGTTTCATTTGCCCTATCATTTATCTTTCTCTCTTTGATGTTTTTTCTTCTTCTTTCGGCATTGCTGGTAGGATGTTTCTTGACTGAGCTGAATTGTCCTGCAGATGTTGTGGGGACAGTGGAGGACTCTGAGAAGGTAGCAGTATGTTTGGGCTCTGACATGGTGGCAGCAGGTGTGTAAATTGAGGTGGTAGTAGCAGGTATGGGATTTGAGGTGGTGGTGGCAGGTGAGGGATTTGAAGTGGTGGTGGCAGGTGTGGGACTTGAGGTGATGGCAGCAGGTGTGGGACTTGAGTTGGTAGCAGCAGATGTGGGATTTGAGCTGGTGGAAGCAGGTGTGGGATTTGAGATAGTGTTGTTAGATTTGGAATTTGAGATGGTTGCAGCAGGTGTGGGATTTGAGATTGTGTTAGCAGGTTTGGAATTTAAGGTGGTGGTAGTTGGTGTAGGCTTTGAGGTGGTGACAGCAGGATTGGGATTTGAGATGATGGTAATGTGTCTGGGCTCTGAGGGGGTGGCACTAGGTGTGGAATTTGAAAGAGAGGTAGCGGGTGTGGGATTTGAGTTGGTGGTGCCAGGTGTGTGATTTGAGTTGGTGGAGGCAGGTGTGGGATTTGAGGTGGTGGCGACAGGTGAGGGATTTGAAGTGGTGGCGGCAGGTGTGGGATTTGAGGTGGTGGCGACAGGTGTGGGATTTGATTTGGTGGAGGCAGGTGTGGGATTTGGTTTGGTGGCGGCAGGTGAGGGATTTGGTTTGGTGGCGGCAGGTGTGGGATTTGAGTTGGTGGAGGCAGGTGTGGGATTTGGTTTGGTGGCGGCAGGTGAGGGATTTGGTTTGGTGGCGGCAGGTGTGGGATTTGAGTTGGTGGAGGCAGGTGTGGGATTTGAGGTGGTGGCGACAGGTGTGGGATTTGAGTTGGTGGCGGCAGGTGAGGGATTTGGTTTGGTGGAGGCAGGTGTGGGATTTGAGTTCGTGGAGGCAGGTGTGGGATTTGAGTTCATGGAGGCAGGTGTGGGATTTGAGGTGGTGGTGGAAGGTGTGGGATTTGAGGTGGTGGTGGAAGGTGTGGGACTTGAGGTGATGGCAGCAGGTGTGGGATTTGAGTTGGTAGTAGCAGATGTGCGATTTGAGATGGTGTTGTTAGATCTGGAATTTGAGATGGTTGCAGCAGGTTTGGAATTTGAGATGGTGGTAATGGGTCTGGCCTCTGAGGGAGTGGCACTAGGTGTGGAATTTGAAAGAGAGGTAGCGGGTGTGGGATTTGAGGTGATGGCAGCAGATGTGAGATTTGAGAGGGTGGTAGCGGGGGTGGGATTTGAGTGTGAGGTAGCAGGTATGGGATTTGAGGTGATGGCATAAGGTTCCATCTCTGACATGGGGGCAGCAGGTTTGGGATCTGAGATAGAGGCAGTGTAGTTTGGTTTATAAGTGGCTGAAACAGCAGTGGAGAGCCCTGGAGAGGAGAAGGAGCTGGATCCTCTCTGCTCTCCTCTGGATTCTGGGTTTCAACAGAACTAAGTATCAGTGCATTCATATTAAATTGTTAGCAAATGTTATGCTTTTGAAAAGGAGAAGTGAGGAGCAGCAAACAGTAGCAGTTAAAATTTGCACTGAATACACTGAAGTTAATGTGTTTTTAGGAATCTAAGCTCAGATTTAGTTTCTATTAAAAATCTAAATTATGAAGTTGATACCTTTGTGCTGTATGAATTTATTTCTAAAATATAGTTCTTTGGAACCTATCAGCTAACATAGACAGTATAAACAGTATAAAAAAACGGCATAAACAGTAATGTGCACATTGCACAAAATTTAAAAAAGTTTCTAAATTTCAAAGTATTAAAAATAAAGAGTGGTAATAAACCTAAAAAGTTGGTATTTGCATCAACTTCATCTGTATTCTGAGGTGCACTGTTGTGCTGTAACTCCATTAACCTACAGTTTCACTGCTTCAGGATTCTGCTGTTCAGATGATTTCAGCTGATTGAGATCTGCTCTCACATTACAGAAACAGAATTTAGAGCTTTTCTAGGATGAAAATTGTACTGATTTTGTGTCTTATTACAAAAGATGGAAGAACTAGTGCCATTTAATTTGAATGATTTAAAAGCAATAAACTTTTATTATAAATAAAACGCTCAAATACAACAGGGTTCTTCTGGTGTTCCTTAAGGGTTTATTGAATAATTAAGGGTATTTACTTGGGAAATACTCTGTTGTAAAATTTTCATAGATCCTTTAAGGGTTCCCCCAGATTCACAACCGAAGAACGTTTAAGGCCTATACATTGTGTGTGAGTGTCAGATGTTCATGAAGCTGCTTTAAAACACATTTACCTGGAGGTGGAGTTGGTGGTTTTTTTGCCCTTTGCTCAGAGTTTTGATCTATATCTATTTTCAGAAATAAAGACCAAACAGAACGTTTCATGATTAGAGACTTTAAATATTTTCTGAGATGAAAACATAATTAGATGATAAACTATAGATCAGGTGTGTGTAGGAAGTGTATAGATGAGGAGATGTGACCCACCTACAACCACAGCATGAGGAATTGTAATTATAGATGGGGCGTCATTCTGATCCTGATTCTCCACACAGATCTTATTCAGAGGTTCAGTTTCTGATGGAGTTCCTGATGTTTTATATGTAAATAAATCTTCTGTTATTATCACACATTTAGCTGGACTTTATTAATTAAGTGAATTTTACCCCCAGCACCTACCTCCTGTATTTTCTGCCCCTTTTCTCTTGGAGAGAATCAGACCTACAACAGAGAGAAAACTCTCCTGTATTAGACAGCCCAAAGACCTGCTAAAGACCTGCTCCATCTCTTCTTCCAACTACAGAATTGCAGTTTTACCAGACTTCCTGTATTTCCTGCTTCAGGTGATTGGTCATGCACCATCAGGACCCCTTACTGTCCTTACTGAACTTAATAATGTTCTGATCTACATGCATGTGCCTGTCTATCAGACCAACTTTTTTAAAAGTAAACTTTTGTATCACACCTTTTTTACGTAGTACACAATACACTGTAATTCCGGCAGCACACAGCAGCAGAAGAATAGGAATCACAATTAAGTATCCATTCGACGACTCTGCAAACATTCACATAAACAAAAAATAATCAGAAGTCTTCTCTGCAATTCCACCATTTAAAAATGTCCTAAAATAAATCGTACTTTTATTCAGTATGAATTACCCGTGACACCCGCAGGGACGTATAACGTTATTCTGCTGTCTTTTCTCTCCTGATCAGACAAACCCACAGAGCAGGAGATCCATTTGGACTCAGATGGAGACACAATCAGCCACGAGCTCACATCTACAACCCCTTCAGAATCTGAGAAAAAAGTGAAATCACTTTGGTTTGTTTTCTTTTTATGAGGTTCTTTACTGTAACTGTACATGAGTAGATCTTACTGTTGGTGAACTTGTCTTTGCTGAGATGTTTCAGATCTCTCCCATCTTTATCTGTCCAGGTGATTGACGGCTCAGGTAGCCAACCATGTGACTGACAGCTAACGTTCATCTTTCCTCCTCCTGCTTCATTTAAGGAGAGAACAGGAGTAGATCCCACCACTAAGAGAGAGAGAGAGAGAGACAGAGAGAGAGAGAGAGAGAGAGACAGAGAGAGAGAGAGAGAGAGAAATTACACAGTTTGATCCACCATGAACTTTTCATTTGTAAAATTAAATGATGCACTAAGTGTTACCTCTCACTCTGAGGGACACCGTGGCCTTGTCATACCAGTTATCACTGCTCACATGGCACACGTAGTCTCCTCTATCTGCTAGCGTCAGGTTCTCCAGTTTCAGAGAGACGTCTCCTTTTTCCAGTTCTCCTAACAGGAACACTCTGCCCTGGTACTGAACATCTACAGGACTCTTCTCAATCTGTGTGTTCTTGTAGGACAGGATCGGGGTGTTAGACATTTTGGGACGGTACCAGAGCACTTTCAGGGGTCGAGCATCCTCGTTGTTTGTGAGAGCACAGTGCAGAGACACAGAGGAACCAAAGAGCCCTGAGACTGAAGACTGAACCTTCACCGAAAATAATCCTGGAGGAGAGTTTGGACCATAAATCAGCAACATCTCAATTAAAATCACTGCCTATGAGTTTTTATCAGAACAGTTAACAGTGTCTGTGTTGGTATTTGTTAAAGTTGAATAATCTCACTGACCAGAAGTCGTCTGATGGCTGAGAGGTGGAAAAAGAAACAGTAAAACCCATCTCAGTGCTAGGGCTGATAACAGAAGAAGAAGTGAATACATTTTACATGTGAAAGAAGCAACTGGACCACTGACGTTATTTAAGTAGATTCACTTGTTTGGAGTTTATTTAAGATTTATCTGTCACAGTGCATTGACTTCATATTAGAATATAATATAATAGAGATCTTACCATTAATAAATCTTCTATTTTTATTTAGTTCTTGTAAATGATAGAAGTGAGATGTTCACTGTTCTGTATATTACATTTACACAGATATGGATTGTTCTCTTTGAACACACTTACACCAAATGAACGTTATATTCACAGAAAAAGATGTACAGTAATTAATAATAAATTGTGCTTGTAAGTTATTTTATTGTCTACATTTTAACAGTGGCGGTTCTAGACCATAGTGGTTGGGGGGTTCAGACTGCTTTTAGGGGGCATGCTTTAACATTTATCTTTCTCTATTTTCAGGATCATTGCAAGTCATTTTTCACTGTCATGTATCACTCTGCGATCTCTACAAGTAAGCTAATAAAATAATTAAATCAATAATATATATATATATATATATATATATATATATATATATATATATATATATATATATATATATTATTGATTTAATTATTTTATTATATAATTTAATATATATATATATATTTAAAAACTTTCAGATGACCAGTGTAAATATAATATAAACATATAAATATAAATACGTCTGTAATAGAAAATAACATTATACTTATTTGGTAGGTGGGTATTATGGCCAATCAGGAAAGTCAACATTGCGCAACCACGCGCAGAATATCGCTACACTTATGTGCTGAACTCACTTTCTTAGGCTTTCAAATGGAAAGAAAAAGAGAGAAAATCTCCTTATTTCCAGTTTGAACTGTAACACCGCCCCCTTGAAATCCCCACCCCCACCCCGACATGGATGAATGGATGAATGGAGGAATGGCGCAGTTTGCAAGACACGCGCCCACACGCGCACACACACGCGCCACGGAGTGTAAACATGAACTTGACGAACCGAAAGCTGCGAGTCTCGGACGGACCTCTTTCTGGTGAAATGTTTTGATGTTTTGGTCACACACAGGGTTCTGCAGCATGATTACCGTAAAACCCCGAATATACCCGCACTCCAGTTTCTACCTCCGCTGCCTTGATCAGGGGTTTCTACCGAAATTCTCACGAACACGTTCAAGGACATGATACTGAAAGTAACAAAAGGCTGAAAAAGATTTTATACTAAATGATATTTGTGGATGAAGGATTTAATTCTATCTTTTCTTTGGAATGCTGAATCAGATCTCCACCGTAGTGACATGACTTATCTGCAGTCACAATGTCACCGTTCCTACACGACACAGAAGAGAAGAAACAGGACAAAACCATTCTCTTACCTGAAATCATAGCAGTAGGTAACACTGTAAGCTCGGAAAGCTTCCAATAAACCAGTAAGAACTGAATAATGTGTAAAGTGCTGCTGCAACACCTACGAATCCGTCTACAGTCGCTGAGAGAAAATGTAAAACATTAACGTGTACTTTCGTTTTCAAATGGAGCCTCCTATAAAGCTTTAATGGACAACCAGTGTGTGTGTGTTTGCCTTCAGACTGGAAAGTGTCATAAACCACCTATTATTTCACATTTGTATTGGTGTTAAATATAGAAAAAGAACTGTGTTTTATTTAAATATGCATCTAAAGATGAAAATCGATGTGTGTAGATTTCGAGAATAAACCAAATTCTTCAACAAAATTCACCAGAGAGTTAAATCCTCAAATCTCTCTCTCTCTCTCTCTCTCTC
Organism: Cranoglanis bouderius; assembly: GCA_023630585.1. Taxonomy (NCBI): domain Eukaryota; kingdom Metazoa; phylum Chordata; class Actinopteri; order Siluriformes; family Cranoglanididae; genus Cranoglanis; species Cranoglanis bouderius. The sequence continues at coordinate 832,230 of CM042569.1, forward strand.
TCTGATAGATTGCAATAGATTTAAATGATATAATTTTACATAAAATAGCACCATTTGAGACAAAGTAATGTGTTAGTCTGTTAATTAATCGCACTGCTGCTGAGTTCTGGATTGTGATTGGTCAGAAGGTGTTGATTAATTCTCTATAACAGCAGCTCTGACAGTAGCGCAGCTGCACATCACAGGTTTATATTAATGCGCTCGTTCTGAAATCGTATTTATTTCGTTTTAATTATCGTTGCTATAGTAACAGCTCATTCACAGGGACTTGCAGACGCTCCACATAAACCGATTAAAAATGGTGTGTAATCGTTGATGTGGTGAATTTTTCTCAAAGTAATTTATTTAACAGAAGATTAAGACATTATTTTGCTCATTTTGTGATGTGTTTACATTTTAAGTATTAATATATGTTGTGTATTTGTGCTTGTATAAGAATAAAACATTTCTTCTTGTTGTTTATTCCTGTATTTTAACAGCAGATGGCAGTCTTTAGCTGTTGTAGTGTTGTGATGCTGTATTGTGTTATTTTATCACAGTCTCCCATAAAACTTTACACCAGTTGTTGATTAACATGAACTATTTGTGATCAATGACCTAAAATTATATCGTTTTCTATCAGCATGAATTTGATGTCATCGTCCTCTTCTGTGAGACAGCAGTCATTTTAAACATGTTGGAATTCCCAGAGCAAATTTATTCTTATTGTAAAAATGTTAAACTGATGACGACAATCTGTTATTAAAGGCCAAATGTGCTAAAAGCACTGACCGTCATCTCTAAGGCAGATGACACCCCAGGGTTGTGAGACGTAATCACCCGGTGGTCAATACCACGACCCCAGTGTTTTCATTTCTCCAAACATAAAACTTCTACACTTTATTGTCATATCAGTAAAGTCATAATAAAAATGTATTTTCTGTCTACAGTAAATCCATACTAAAGGTGCGTATTTACAGCCGTGAGGAATGATTTCACTATTCAGAGATATAAGATGCTATGAATGTGTTATGTACACTTCATAATCACACTTTATATAAATACAGATTAGGTCACAGCGAATATTATAAATTCACATATCACCATATTACAGATGTTTACCAAAGTTTGTCCTTATTTTTCTAAAGAATCCGTACAGGATAAATGTCTCTGACTCCAGGGCTGATCAGAGGACGCAGTGGTGTTTTGGGTTCCACATTAGTGAAAGTGTAGATGTGTGATTCTGTATTAATATTATAAAATGACAGTGTGTGTTTATCACAGTCTAAAAACACTCCCACTGCTGTGAGCTCTTTATTAACGTCTGGGACTGAAATCAGTTCTGTTTGATCTCTGATATAAAATCCTTTTTCTATTTCATAACAGAGAACCCAAAATTCATTCTGTGGTGTGAACGGGGCGTTGTATACGTTCTCCGCTGCATCACTCGCTACACCAATGAACCAGGAGAGTTTTTCTTCTTTATGTGACTCTCTCACTTTCAACTCCCAGTAATGTTGACCAGAATTAAACTTCCCTTTACACAGAGTGAAGATTTTATCATCAGCAGCATCGTTTATATCCCAGTTATTCCTTGGAACAGAGCATTTCACTTCCTTTTCCTCGTGTGTTAGGAACTCTGGAGTTTCCCTTGGGTCGATGGTGATGTTCACTGCAGAAATAAATTCGATTTATTATTATTATTATTATTATTATTATTATTATTATTATTATTATTATTATTATTATTTTACACTTCACAGGAATACAGTGATGTTAAACTGGATTTATTTCTTACCTTTGAAATTTTTCACTTTGACCAAATCTGTTAGAAACATCATAAATAACTAATTTATGTGCTTAATAATTAAGAACAGCAATAATTTTACAAAAAGTCAGAAAAATCAAATAAATACAAATCTGCATTGTATTTAGAGATATTTTGTTTTTGATCCTCTGCACACTTTAGGATCTTCCTACACTCTTTAAAAAAAGGTTCTTCCGGGGTTCCTTAAAGGTTCAGGGGTTCTGTTAGAGTTTCCCCTCGGTCTCTGAGTCGCTCAGGCGAGCGGCGGACTCGAACACTTCCGCATTCCATTCTCCAGCACCACCGTTGAGGAAGATCCCCATTCATAAAGACTCACGTGTTGTTTACCTCTGCCATGTGCTTTTTGTTTTCGTTCACGTCATGTCTCCGCCTCCTGTGTTTCCCCATGTGCTCATGTTTTGGTTTGTGTCATGTCTCCGCCTCCTTAATTCTTATTGGTTCATGTTCGTCTAATTCATTCTGTGTAATCATGAGTTTCAGCTGTCTGTGATTTTCTTTGTGTTTAAATACGCCACTCCGTTTCCGCTTCGCCGGAGTATTAGTTAATCATAGTTTAGTTTAGATGTGTTTAACCGCGCGCTTTGTTCCGGTGATTCCCAGCTCACGTCTCTCGTTTGACTACAGTCTGGATTATAGTTTGTTTTGTTCGTGGTATGGATTCTTCTGTTTGGAATAAACTCTTCTATATTTACTGACGTCTCCCCAGCGCATGCATCCTGACTCTCTCTTCAGTCCTACACGTCTGTGTTACGTAACAGGTTTACAAATTAATGGTTATTCATTTTCTAAAAGAATCTTTAATGGTTCCCCCAGAGGAACAACTGAAGAACCTTTTTAAGAATTGTACGTTTTCTCTGGGTGTATTGTACTGATTTTTTTTTGTGCTAGAGGTTCTTTAATCTGCTGCACACCACATTTACCTGGAGTTGGTGTTAATTTCAGCCTGGAATCTGCTCAAACAGGGACAGAACAGAGAGAATATGTTAAATATCTTCTAATACACTGTTAATCAGGTGTGTCTGAAGTGTAAAGATTTGAAGATGTGACCAATCTCCATCCACAGTGTGATGATCTGCAGCTGGAGCGTCATTCTTATCCCCATTCTCCACGCAGTTCTCATCCAGAGGTTTCTTTTCTGACTGAGTTCCTGATCTTTCACACGTGAGCAAATCGTTTCCTGTAGTTTGTGTCCTCTTTCTTATGAAGTCAATCAGGACTAAAACATGGAGAAACCCATTCTGTATGAGACTCACTCACAACCTTTCTAAAATATCACATTTACATCTTCAGCCTTTTGTTATTGATACTGGACTGTTTTTATCTTCTGCTTCTTTTATTGTTCATGTAGCCCATATTCAATGTCCTACCTTTTCTCTGTCGCACCAAACACACTGCAGATCCGGTGATGCACAGGAGCAAAAGGATGAGCGTCACAATGAAGGGTACTTTCCACGACTCTAAAAAATGATAAGCCTGAGTATGTTCTGCTGTGGCATGTGAGCTTATCTAGCTTAGTTTGATGCACTGCTAACATGATTACATCTCTGACCATTCCCAAAGATGCAGTGATGCCCCAAACCCCAAATAATACATCTCAAATTACCAACATAAAGCCTATCTACATGTCACTCTTCGACTCCAGATGGTCCAAGATAACATCAGTGTGCAACGTCCCTGATTCAATGGCCTTTTAGTTTTCTGACCTGTCCCACTGAGTTCTTTCACCAGTTGATGTGCATGATCTTTGACCTGACCCTCTGCAAGTTCTCTGACCAGTTCCCTGGTTCAATAACATGTCCCTTGACCTGCTATCTTGTGTCCAACCTCTCTGACTAGTTGGCATGCTAATTATCTCACCTGACATTATGGAAGCTCTTTGATCTGGTGGAATGATTTCCTTATCATGTAATGTTATTTTTGAAGATGTTTGGAAATGCTCCATTGAATAAATACCACACTGAGCACACACTTGTGTACTGCATTCTGTTGCTGCTACAGGTTCATTTAAAAGGTAATATTATATCAGTGGTGTTTATTATATGCACATCTTCATATCCAGTGTGAATCACCTGTAGGAATGTGTGGCATTATTCTGCCTTCTTTTCTCTCCAGATCAGACAAACCCACAGAGCAGGAGATCCACTCAGACTCAGATGGAGACACAATCAGCCATGAGGTCACATCTACAAACCCTTCAGTATCTGAGAATAAAAGTGAGATACTTTTGGTTTCTTTTCTTTATGATGGTTATTCAGTGTAACTGTACATGAGTAGATCTTACTGTTGGTGAACTTGTCTTTGCTGAGATGTTTGAGATCTCTCCCATCTTTCCCATTATCTGTCCAGATGATTGATGGCTCAGGTAGCCAACCATGTGACTGACAGCTAATGTTCATCTTCCCTCCTCCTGCTTCCTTTAAGGAGAGAACAGGAGTAGATCCCACCACTGAGAGAGAGAGAAATTACAGTTTGATCCACCATGAACTTTTCATTTGTAAAATTAAATGATGCACTTAGTGTTACCTCTCACTCTGAGGGACACCGTGGCCTTGTCATACCAGTTATCACTGCTCACATGGCACATGTAGTCTCCTCTATCTGCTAGTGTCAGGTTCTCGAGTTTCAGAGACACGTCTCCCTTCTCCAGTTCTCCTAACAGGAACACTCTGCCCTGGTACTGAACATCTACAGGACTCTTCTGGATCTGTGTGTTCTTGTAGAACAGGATTGGGGTGTTAGACATTTTGGGACGATACCAGAGCACTTTCAGGGGTCGAGCATCCTCGTTGTTTGTAAGAGCACAGTGCAGAGACACAGAGGAACCAAGGAGCCCTGAGACTGGAGACTGAACCTTCACTGAAAATGATCCTGGAGTGGAGAGAGTTTGGTCAGTTGAATAAAAAATAAAAGTAATAAGAATAATAAATAAAAATCACACTCACCAGAAGAGGTTTGGTGACTGAGATACAGAAGAAGAAACAACCAAACCCATCTCAGTTCTACAGCTGTTAATAAGAAAAACCCTTTTATGTTTGAAATAATGCAACTTATCAATCAATTGGCTACATTTAAGGTCAATTAAAACTGAGTGTCAATTTCATATCAACAAACGTAAGGGTTTTTTTCTGCATCTATTAAACTGTTTTTATGCGTTTTACAATCGTGTGTCACTTTCGACTCTTTGGCTTTACGTATTAAAGTCCCTTTTTAGCACCATTTTGCTGTTTAATATCAACTAAATAAAGTTTTTATTGAATTATTTTTGCTAGGACTGCTGGTTCACACATCGGATTGGATGGCTGATTTGGAATTTTAACACTTATTGTTTTCAATAATCCACTGAAGGGAATTAAAGTGATATCAACATTAAAAATAATAGCTAAATATTTGAGATGTTGTCATATCTCTGTTCAGTATAATTATTTAATAAATAAAATAATTCAGCATGAAATAGCTGCATGTGCTGTGGCACTAATACACAACATAGAAGAGGAAAAAACAGCTAAGTCGGGCTCCTACCTGAAATCATGGCCAATTTCGTTAAATCGAGCAAGTAAAATGAGTAAGGCTGAGATCGCTCAGAAACTACATGCACTCTAAAGAACTTTAACATCTAGCGATCCCATGAGAAGTCACATGCAGGCACAAAGCTGGTAAAAGATTAACTCGTTTTCAGATGGAGATGAGCTCAGAGGATCTTAAGAGCTGCAGTTTGAACCAGTCTGTATTTTGCTCCATTAATAAGATCGGATTAAAGATCAGATATTGACGATTGTGTCAGTGTTTATGGTGAGAAACTGCCTTTTTCCTAAGTGTTGCATAACAGAACCGTATATTAATGACGCTTAGACCGCAACACTGTTGTGTTATTCTTAATGGTCAGAAGGTGTTTCCTGTGAATCAGCTCTGATCGTTAGGATATCAGTGATTGGACAAGAAATCTTAAAGCATGATGCCTCCAAGTCACTTTTATTCGTCACAAAATAAACGTTTGGATATCAGTCACAGTATCACAAGCTTGTTTTTATGATCGTGGCACTAAATGGCTGGAAATCATCAAACCTCACAAATGTACTACAAAATCGATGATCGTATATGATGTGTATATACTGTATATATAGAAATCTTTATTCATGTCTTCTGGATATACAAGTTTAAAAACAGCAGAAATACAACATCTGTACAGACGTTATCCTAAAACACCTCACAGCATGCAGTTAATGTGTTCTCATATACATTCATTATTTCCGACTTTATTTCAGACGAGACATCGAAATTCTCACGACATGTAAACAGCTGGATGGCTTTAATACAGTTAATAATTTTTAGTGCTAAACTGGCTGCATTATCTGTAATTTTTTCTCTTGAAACAATGCGCCAGGTTTAACCTTCTGCTCTTCTGTCCCTTAGATGTTCCATCAACACTGTTGTAAAATGGATATTAAATATGAGCAATATAAACAATTTTTAGAGCAACAGACTTAAGAACTACAACCACATTTTTGTAACATTTTTATTTCACCATGATGACGTCTTAAATTCTGACCTGGTTGCCTCTGCCAGGAGGTTCAGTGCTTTCAGCAAGATGAAATCACACACAGAAATGGTTGCTACTTCGAAGTTAAAATTACAGCATATTTTTCATGGCTGTCAGTCGAACTGCTTGGAGGCGGAGCTCGCGTCGGTGTACAGGCCGTATTTGGTGGGCGGAGGACTAGCTTTGGTGGCGTTGATCTCACTGTGGTTCAGAGACTTGGTGCTCTTGCGGTTGGCGTGGCGAGGGTCGTCGCCGAGGACGCTGGTGTCGACGCGGGACAGCGTGCACATGCTGCTGCGATTGCGTGGGTGGAGTCGCGCTGTACGCAGTTCCAACTCGTCATAACTCGATACACGGATGAAAGGACACCACCGGAAAGCCCTTTTGAAGCCCGCTCTGAACCTGCAGGACCACAGGGGATAATCTGTACACTGAAGGGGGTTTGAAATGTTGTAAATGTTTTAAAAGGAACTTCAGTTGAGTTCTCATCACTCAGAGATGAGATGCTCAGAAGCAAAGCACATATCATTGTGTTTGGTTGTTGTTGTTGGGTTTGTTATGGGTGTTTGTGGTTTTCACTACGATTAAACAACCTTAACTTATGTTAACCTTAACACACTACTTACTGTAGAGTTTTACATAAAACCCATAGAACCCTCCAGGGTTCTAGATTTAACCTTTTTTCAGAGTGTATTCCTATATGTGCTCTTGTGAGGGTTATTTTTATTTCGTAAACGTTTCAGAAAGTCAGTGAAATTAAATGTTTGGCGCCCTCTGCTGCCTGTGAGGTGAATTAGAAGTGCAGTGAAATGTTGGACAAGCCCCTCCCCGTTTCACCAAATAGACCTTCCCTCCATGTTTAAACGGTGTACACTTCCTGCCTTGCCTTTTAAGGAAAGAGGTGGAGCTAAAGAGGCTACGACAGTGTATTTTAGGGTCTACAAAACTACCACGATCCATCGCCTGGCAATATTGTGAATCACTGTGTATCTAAGGTATGATTATAACCTTTATTACTACATCTGTAGAAACACAATTTGTGTGTGTGTGTGTGTGTGTGTGTGTGTGTGTGTGTGTGTGTGTGTGTGTGTGTGTGTGTTAGTTAGTTACCTGTTGTTGAGGCAGCAGTAGATGATGGGGTTGTACATGGTGGAGCTCATGGCCAGCCACAGCACTGAGAGGTAAACCTGCTGAATGGACTTCCTCTTGTTTAACTGTTTGTTCAGTCCAGTGACAATAAAGTACACGTGATAGGGCAACCAGCAAAGGGCAAAGGTCACCACTACAACAATCATCATCTTTACCACCTGAGGACAGAGAATGGGTTTGACTTCATACACAACCAATATCAACTTAAACAACAGCACAGGTTATAATACACTTAAACTTCAAATCTGAGGGTTTTTTTTTTTTTTTATATGCAAGTTAAAACATGACCAAAAATGTTTCAATATAATATGCAGCATAATTTAATTTCTAATTTTTAATTTAATAATTTAATTGCCAAGATTAAACGGTTTTCTTTTGGCCACATGCTGTTATTCTTCCCTGATAATCAAATAATTACACTGAGTTCAAATCATTTAGATTTTACCTTGGAATATTTAAAAATAAATAAATAAACTAAAATATTGAATTGAACTTTCTCATTTTAACTTTGATTAACTCTTTAAGTTAAATATTATCCACTTTTAAAATTTTTTGTTCATTGATGCGTCCTGATCTACTTCTGTTCCCTCTGAATCCACACTAAAGGCCGAAAACACCCTCGAGAACAGCCGGTCATAACAAGAACACCTGAGAACCCTGTCCATCATCTTTAGCATAATGTTTTAATAATGTTTTAATAATGTCAAATTACTCCTCCGTCAGTCAAACATTTTTCAAAACTGTCGCTGTATAGAGTCACTGATGTGCCCCGATCCTCCACTGAGCCCACGACGCTCCATTAAAACCCAGACACGCCTCCCGAGAGCGGTCCGTCATGACGAGACAAAGCACCTGTCCGTAATCAATCAATAACCCTGTTTCATACAACACTTTCAAAAGGTACTCGAGTACTAAAGAGCACCTGGTATAGTTTAATGAGGACGGAGAGACAACCGGGTCACAAAACACAAAGCAGTAAAAGGTTAGCGATGACGCAACGGTAACGGCGGGGTGTGTGTGGGGAGGGGGGGAGGGGGGGCACGGGGGGGGGGCATGGGGGGGGCATGGGGGGGGATGGGCGTCTGATGGGGAGTGCGATGAAGAAGCTGCTGTACTTTAGTGATGATTTAAGAGTAGCTAGGAGGAGAAGCAGATGCGTCCTTCCAGGAGGAAACACACACGACAGAAAGGAGTGATGTCCGGAGAATGAGGTGTATTACAACCGGATTGTAACACACACACACACACACACACACACACACACACACACACACACACACACACACACACACACACACACACACACACACACACACACACCTGAGCCAGTAATTAGCCCTTGGGTACCTGGCTCAGGTGTGTTGGCTAATGGAATAAAATGAAATCGGACAGAACTACGAGCTGGCCCGTTGCCTTGTCTCGACTTGGACTGATATCATGGAGCTTTATTATTAAACATAATGAATCACACCTTCGCAGTTAAGCGTTTGTAATGATCAGAAATTTGTGGACACCACTGACAAGCCCTTACATTCATCCGTTTTTCAAAAAATGTTAGTCATCGTTGAGTTAAACACACGATACTACACATTATGCATATATAAAAATGAAGGATGAAAATGAAAGAATAAAACACAGTGCATTAAAAGAGCAATAATGTCCCTGAGAGATAAAATCACAAACCTGAATATAAACCGTAAACGGAACAGAAACGTCTCAGTCTCAGTCGGTCCATGCAGGGGATTTTTTGTGATTGTTGCGGCCAAAAACGTTTGATTTTGCTGCGGCTTTTTTCAAAATCTGTGGCGCGACTTGCAGAGCTTTTTGTGCTTTTTTTTTGCGGAAAACTACACGAATCGGCGGAACCGCAATCGCACGTAATAGTTGTGTGCGCTCTTTCACAGTGATGTCTGTCGGTCTAAAATGAGACCTTTTAGCTGTTACTCGTGTTCGACGCACGTGAATCTAAGAGGGCTTTGGCTGAATCCGCGTTGTGATGACATCACATGACGAGTCTCGGCCCAAAGTGAAATAAGAAGTGAAATAAAATATCATGTTTTATATAAGGAAAGAACAACAGTGGGCCTAAAGCAGAACTCTGAGGGACCTCTGGGTTTTAGTTATATCCGAAATGTCTGTGTGGGTTTTCATTTTCCAAAAAATGTTCATGTTAATTATTGTACCACTGTGAACTAATCAGCATCTTACAGCAGACGGTGAGTAAAAGGTTAAAAGGTGAGTTCTATAACGCATCATTAAACCTCCGTAATCTCCACACCTCAACCACTAGCACTGGATTAGAAAAGGATACAACATGAGATGCTAAATGATCTCTCGCATTCTGGAATAATGCACTGTGCGCATGTGTGTGTGTGTGTGTGTGTGTGTGTGTGTGTGTGTGTGTGTGTGTGCGCGTGTTTTTAAGCTCACAGCTGGCCTGTACTCACACTTATGACCTTAATCTGTGGTTCTAGACTGTAATAATGTTTAAGTAAGATTCCCACAGCACAGAGGGAATGAATTCTGATGAAACAGGATGATGACTGTGTTTATAAATAGATGCTATTCATTTATTCCCATCCCATTAATGGATTCGCCTCATTTTAAACATTCAAGTGAATAAGAAACAGTTTATGGAAATTGTTGGAGGACATCGGAGGAGACGTTTCTTGATCAGAGACATCGCTAATCCCAAAGGAGCGATTTTTTTTATATTGATGAAACTGTGAATGAACTAAAAGTTTCTCTGTAAACGTAGCAGATGAGCGCTCGGTCAGATTATCCTTCAAACCGTTTACATGTTTTTCTCACATTGCTTATCTTCATGACGTTGTTGTGTATGAGTAAGCGTGAGAGCATGACAGCTGCACTATACGACCAAAAGTATGTGCACCCCTGACATGCTTGATGAACGTCCCATTCCAGATTTATTCCCCCTTTGCTGTTATAATGCGCTCCACTTTCTATTCTGGGAAGACTTTCCACTAGATTTTGGGGCGTGGCTGTGGGGATTTGTGTTCATTCAGCTACAAGAGCATTAGTGAGGTTTTGGTCAGGCACTGATGTTGAAATGTTGAGGAGGCTCCAGTTCCAGTTCATCCCAAAGGTGTTCAGTGGGGTTGAGGTCAGGGCTCTGTGCAGGACACTCCAGTTCTTCCACCTTCTTCCAACCTTCACACACCATGTCTTCATGGAGCTCGCTTTGTGCACTTTGGGTCGTGCTGGAACAGGTTTGGGCCTCTTAGTTCTTAGGGAAATTGTAAAGCTACAGCATACAGAGACGTTCTATACAACTGTGTGCTTCCAACATTGTGGTAATAGTTTGGGGAAGAACCACATATGGGTGTGATAGTCAGGGGTGCACATACTGTTGGCCATATAGTATTTTTTTTGTTTTAATAAAATGTAAAATAACAGGATGTGCTATTCTATGTGCTGCTGAATGATGAGTGTAGAAGCCATTTTGTTAAATTAACCAAATTAAATTAAATTAATTGTGATTATTGTGCACTAATCATGCAGTGAAATTCTGGTGATATACTAGAGTCCTCTGAGATTTATTTCAGCGCTCGCCATCTTCTAATTCATATATCATATTAATTTAGTTCATTAGATACATATACATATATCGTATTGCATCCGGACGCATACGGAAAACCCACTTAAAGCTGCTTTGTGTTAATGTTGGTTATTTAAGTTCTCTCTCCGTACCTTCCTCTTGGCGCGTAGCTGGCCGTGATAATTGTCTGACGAGTCTCCAGGAATTTCGCTTCCCCACAGCGTCACTCCGATTATAGTGTAAGCAATTCCCATCACCACTAGGGGCAGCATGTAGACCAGCACAGACACTATGGCGTGGTACCTGGACCATCACAAAGATGATGTAAGTATCACTACACTCTTAGAAATAAAATGGAGGAACCCTTAAAGGTTCTATAATAATAGTGCCACATTAACAATCCATAAAACCCACGAGGAACCATTTTTTTCCCTAGGAGAGTAGTTGAGAAAGCAGGTTACAGACTAAGGGACACAAGATCATTGGAGGATCATAAAAATTATTAGATGTTGGATGGTTTAGAATCAGAGGTTCCACATTTAAAATTCTTGGAGATAAATCTCCAGTATATTATATGTGCAGCAGGCTGTGAATGTTCTTCAGACATTTTTGCTAAGAAGGGAAACCATGATGCTCCATGGATGAGCAGTGAAACATCTTCAGTTATAGCAACATCTAGTCAGCTTGACTTTCTACACTCTTAGAGAAAAATTTTCCAGTATTCTAGTATTCTGAAGGGTTCTTCAGTTTATCCTGCTGTGAATGTTCTCTTAAACCTTACAACAAAAAAATTTCCCTTTCTAAAAAGGTTCCCCTTAGGAAGCTAGAACCCTTATTGACATTGCTTATGTGTTCCAGTTCTCTTGTACTTGAAATCTTTCTTGAAAGGGGAAAAACTATTCATCTAAGTAACCATTGAAGGAACCCTTGAGGAACCCTTTATTTCTAGCCACCCTACTTTTATATTGAATATACCTTCTACACTCTTACAACAAAATGTTAAATCTAGACCCTTTAAGAGTTCTTTAGTTACTTCTCTGGAGGAACTATCAAAGGTTCTATGTAGAGCCAGATGCAGAAAAAATGCATTTGATTCAACGTCCATCATAAGCACAGTAATTAAGGAACCAGGGTTCTCTCTCATGAATGAATGAATGAATTGTTTCTCTCATACATTAATGAATCCTCAGCTGGTCTTGGCCAAGCGACGTAGCAGATGGTTCTTCGAGGTAGACTCCTGATGGTGGAGTAGAAGCAGAGAGGGAATGCCAGAACCACGGCGAGAACCCAGATACACACAATGACCACTTTAGTGGCTGTGGCTGATAATCTGGGCTTCAGAGGATGGATGATGGCCATGTACCTGTCACATAAACGTCACAATTAATCACATCGTCGGAGAACCAGCACTGTAATGAGGTTCTACTGTATCGGTTCTGAGAGGTGAGATGGGGAAAAACTGATATGGAAGAAAGAGTATAAATTAATTTTATCCTTTACAGTATATGGTTATGAGAGAGAGAGAGAGAGAGAGAGAGAGAGAGAGAGAGAGAGAGAGCGAGCGCAGTAGGAAATTAAATTCCCAAACTTCATAAAAATAATATTATCCCCTCTGCTCAGTCTGAAGGCTTATCTTTGGAGGAGACTGGATTTGAGAGAGAATATAACAACAACAACAATAATAATAATAATAATAATAATAATAATAATAATAATAATAAACATTATTTATGTAGCACATTTCATACAGCTCAAATAAAGAAATAAAAGGGAATCAAAAAATAATAAAACAAATAATACAAAATGTACAGAACATGTGTAACAATGTGTGTATATACTATAATATATATATATATATATATATATATATATATAT
>CM042569.1:850157-867657 GCA_023630585.1 Cranoglanis bouderius
TGTACATCAAGAAGCTCTTGCTAAAAAAGGGTATGACTTTTTCCATTATTTTTAATTTACTTTCACTTACTTTTACAAGTTTTGTGTATAGCAGAACTCGGGCTCGGGTTGATGTTGGCTGTATCTCAACACTTCTCAGTCTGACTCTGGTCACTGTGTTTATACTGTAAGCAGAGCTGAGTTTTGTGTACGCTTCGTTTCAGAGCTATTATAATCAACAATTTCTTGTTAGTAATAGAAACTATAATTTGCTTGCTAAGCGAGCTTGTAGAAACATGAATAAACGAATGATTGAGTGAATGAATTGATGAATATAACGGCACTTTTTTAAAAATTATTTACCAAGTCCTCGGTCAGTGACTCAACCTAAATTTGAACTTGTAGTTACTTATAGTTTAAATGTTAATTATTACCTGACATTAGCAATGCATAACTCCAATTTTGCTCGGTCAGATTTTGGGTTGAGTGAGTTCCCTACTCAGAGAAACTGATTAAACAGGTTCTGTATTAGAGCAGAAGGATCACAGAACTGATGTTAGAGTAACTGGACTAGCTGGAATGTCAGAGACGGAAACTCGAGTCTGCGACTTGGACTCGAGTCGCATTTAAGTCGCAAATAAATGACTTGGACTCGTGAACATCTGACTCGAGACTTGACTTGGACTTGAAAAACACGAGTCATTTTGGTTTGACAATGTCTCAGTTCCGTTCTCTCTTTACTACCACACACTACAGCATCAAACACCACATTTTTCTATTCATTCCTCATTCATTCCTTCCCTATCAGTATGTGCTGCAGCAGCAAATATCACAACAATTCATCTCTAAACACACAAAGCCAGCATTATTATATATGACGCATCTGAAGGCGCGTGTTCATCACCTGTTGGAAAAATGTGCTTTATATAAATAAACAACAAACAATACACAGCAGGGTTTTTTTTCTCTGCATTCCAAATTGTATAAATCGCCCTCCGAAGGGCACTATGAAGGGAGAGTAATCACGCTGGTCATGCTGTAAGATTGTTTCAAGCTGAATTTCCAGTAAAAAATGACTTAAAAATTGAGAAATGACAAAAAAAGAAAAGTAATATCTTTCCTGAATTTTCTATGAAGGAAAACTTTTGGATCAAATGTAATAGTTTGAAAGGAATAGTTTTTTTTGATTGTGTATAAAAATTGAATTAATGATTTAAGTAAAACCGTGTGTGCTTTATTAGACAATTTTGAATAAATGAACATTCTGTAGAAGTAATCAGTTTTAATATTTCAAAATTTATTTAGCCTCATACACTGTTAATTACGATAGCTAGCTGAAAGAACTGTTGCTAAAAAATAGAACAAAGACTTGAGACTTGACTTGGTCTTGGTCCTCAGGGACTTGTGAACATTTCTGTGGAATGCTACTACAATTTTAAACCTGGCTACTTGGTGTTAGTTGTGAGAACTGCAGGCTTTCCTGAACTGAAACATGTTTCTCATTTGTGTGTATCTTGACCAGAAGTAAAGTTATAACATTGTAAATTCTGGTTAAAGTGAAAAAGGGGAAAATTGCATATAAAGATTCCATTCTGACTGCAGCACCAGAGCATTGCAGACATTTTGACTGGATTATTTGGTGTGTTATTTGGTGTGTTATTTGGTGTGTTATTTGGTGTGTTATTTGGTGTGTTATTTGGTGTGTTATTTGGTGTGTTACTACTGGATTATTTGGTGCATTATTGGTGCCTTGTTCTTGTGTTACTTGGTGCATTATTGGTGCATTATGCTTGTGATATCCTTTTTTCCTGTTAGATGGAGATGATCCATTTGCCAGCACTACGTCGTGTGGCGATTTGTGGTGGCACACATGGAAACGAGATGACGGGGGTTTACCTGGTGCCGGAGCTGGAGAGACAACAGAAAGAGAAAGGTGGTGCCGCATGGTCTGTCCCTCTTACCACAGTGCTGTCCAACCCACGTGCTATCAAAGAGTGCAGTAGATACATAGACAGGGACCTCAATCGTTGCTTTACCGGTCCCATCCTCAGGTCAGGGTGGCATTACAACATTATGACAATAACACTGATGTTCTTCTAACTAATTAGCAACAGACATCACATGATTTGACCAGCTATAGAGTAACTAAAGGGAAGATCTATAATGCAGTGACAATGTCTATCTCTCTCTCAGCTCTCCCATCACTGATGATACTCCGTATGAGATAAAGAGAGCTCAGGAGTTAAACTCTCTTTTAGGTCCCAAAGGTTCAGAAGATGCTGTAGATATTATCTGTGACCTCCATAACACCACGGCTAACATGGGCCTCACCATCATCTCCTACTCGTGGAGCAACTGGATCTGCTTTCAAATCTTTAAACACTTGCAGGTATCGAATGATGTGTTTTCATTGCTAATATATCAGATTTGCTCTTCTAGTTATTTTGCATTATTGTGTGTGTGTGTGTGTGTGTGTGTGTGTGTGTGTGTGTGTGTGTGTGAGACAGGCCAAAATCACCAACGTGCCTGTGAGATTGGTGTTGATTAACGTTCCTCCTGGTGCAGCGTATTCCCTGGAGTCAGTTGCCAAGTGTGGCATCTGTAAGTGTGTGTTCCATGGAGCAGATCCATATTTGTATAGTTCTGTAAAATAGCCTGTTCTGTTGGTTATACAGTATTTTTCTCTGTTTTGGGGATGTGGTTCCTCAGCTTTAGAAGTCGGTCCACAGCCACAAGGTGTAGTCAGAGCAGACATCTTCAACATCATGAAACAGGGTGTGGACGGCATTCTGGACTGGACTGAAAGCTTTAACTCAGGTATGTTGCATCTGAGATGACATTACATTCTCAGTATTTCATCTGTTTTATATTTTTTCCCCATTTTCTCCCCAATTTGCCGATTCCCAGCCACCAGCCAGCTCTCTATCCCATGAAAGCTACCAACTGAAGGCTAACTTGTTCTTCTTCCGAGAGGACCTCTGGATCTTTTTTTTTAACACACCCAGAAAAAGCACTATCTGTCCTGTTCCACATACACGAGCTCACAGATGCCCAGAATTGGCTAGTGGGATAGATTGACGAGAGAGAGAGAGAGAGAGAGAGAGAATGCCCCTCCCACCCAAACAGCACGGCCAATTTTGCGCCCTTGGCTCCTGGATGGCTGTGGTATCAGGATTCAAATGAGCATTTCTGTTGCGCCACTTGGGAGCCATTACATCAATTTGCTGTATTACGCACAAATACGCAAATAATGTCATTACAGTACATTGTACTGGCAACTTCACTGTGATTTTTTTTTTTCAAGCTGTTTAATGCACAAGATCAAAAACCATGATTTTGTGTGTCGTATTTACTTTCCTCAAAGGCTCCAACTTTGTAATGTAATGTATTATCAAGGGTTTCGGTTATGAGGTATCATATTGGGAGGGGTTTCCCTTGTGACATTTCCGCTGTAATATTAAGCTAATCAACCAAACTTTTCTCTTCTTTTAGGGAAAGTAATTGAAGGAGGAGAGATAGAGACCTACTTAATTCAGAAGAGTATGGACTACCCCAGAGACCCTAAGACTGGAAAACTCATGGCTGCCATCCATCCACAACTACAGGTATTAAAAATCACATTTATTCATAAACAAATCTGATATAATGACTACACTATAACAGTGCTAGCAGATCAGACAGTAATATTGTCATTATGTTTAATGGACTATTTCAATGGCCCATTCAAGTAAGTTTCCATTGTCAGAATATGTTACTCAAGGGATCATTTTCAAATTTGGCAGCCACTTCAGCATCAGAACATCAGTGATTAGCAAACCTGGTGCTCTGACTTTTGCACCTATATAGCTTTCAGGGCTCTAATTCGGCCTGTAGAATAAATCAGAAACCAGACCCTCAGCTTTGGAGTGTGATAGGAAAACAAAACCTGCAGTCATGTCTAAGTCTTGACCTCCTGAACCCACAGTGAATTTGGGGAAGATCAGAGAAAGTCGAGTTTTTCACCCAAAAATGAAAGCACAAAGGACAGTTTTTTATTTAGGTGAAATTGTTGACGTTCTCAGATTTTCTTCATATTCGCACCGTTGGTTACTGAGGTGAAGGCGTAGACTGGAGCACAAGTTTTGAATGGAATATATTGGAAATGCGACCCTCAGGTCTCAGCTTTGGAGCGACATGAGCCGAAACGAAACACACTGCAGTCTACACCTTCACCTCAGTAACCAACGGTGTGAATATGAAGAAAACTCGACTTTCTCCGATCGTCGCCAAATTCACAGCGTGGGTTCGGGAGGTCAAGACTTAGACAGCAGTGCAGTTTTGTGTTCCTATCACACTCCAAAGATGAGATCAGGGAGATGTTTAGTGTAAATGTTTAGGTAAAATGTCTATTATAAGACTAAACAAAGCTACTGCAGTGCATTTTGGGGGCAAAATGTATCATATTTTTCATCTTTAATATTAAATTTGTTGTTGTTGTTCCTCATAAACAACGGATTACGATGTGGCCAAAATGCACTGAGTGCGTGAGCAGTGCTGCCACCTTATAGATGACAGCTGAACTGCAGTAAACAATGCCAAAAAGCTGGAAAACTGCTAAATTTGAACACTTTTGGCCCAGGCTCTTGAAAAATAATCTGGGGGAGTCGAACTAGGTGTGCAGTCAGGACGTTGAAGCACTAGCTGGAGTTTTTAATACATCTCTGTATGATCCTCCAGGATCAAGACTTCTGCCTTCTCCAGCACGGAGATCCTGTTTTCCTGACGTTCTCTGGAGAGACGCTGAGCTATGAAGAAGAAGAACCGCTTCATCCTCTCTTCATTAACGAGGCTGCTTACTACGAGAAGGGAATCGCCTTCCATTTGGCTCGAAAGAAAATACTGAGCATCCCGAGCATACAAGTGAAAACAGACTGAGATAAAAACTGAAAAATGAGGAGTTCAGGAAAAGAGGACAGGAAATTGCATGCACAATACCAAAGCCAATTATTTCAATCTTTTATTTTTTTTTCTTATAAATCACAGCCTCAGGTTGTAAAATCATCACAACATGATTCCTAACCGAATAATATTCTGTAAATCAGTTTTGGTTTTTGTTTTTTTGTTTTTTTGTTTTTTTTACAAAATATTATGCAACAGATTTCTTACTTGAATTTTTCAAAACAAACTTTATTTTATATTTTATTTTGAAAAAGTAAACTATATATATATATCACATTTTCACCAGAAATGTCTATGTATGTAGGAATGTATTCAATCACTCCTATAAATAAATAAATAAATATCAGCAAATACATATTCCACTTGAAAAGACATTTTCTCCATGACCCTCCTGCCAGGCCGTGTGGTCCGGCCCGAGCTCCCCCTATCAGAGTCTGATCTTCACAACACATGTTTGTGGAAGTGTATCATGGCATGAACAAAGGAGATTTCTAAGGACCTCAGAAAAAGAGAAAAATCTCTCTTTGTCTTTTGTTTTGGGTCATTTTTATGCAGAAATATAGAAAATTCTAAAGGGTTCACAAACTTTCAAGCACCACTGTATATACAATGGATATATGGAAGCAAGAGACAAAAATGTTGGGTTTTTTTTGTGGCTTTCATTTTAAAACACAAAGGTGCTATGACACCTGTATGTTTGCAGTGGGATCTGGTGGCTGGAGTGGGAGGTTTCTGGTTTGAATCTAGTGTGTTTGTTGGATGGTGGTCTTGGGTGTTAAAGTGCATAATTCTTATGATGTGAAACTGAGAATGTTAGGGCAGGGTGATGTATATGAAGATGAAAAGGTCTATAAAACACTTGTCATGTATAAGATCCTGTAGCTCATATGGATGAGTGTTCTCTCTGGGTCGAGAGGTTGCTGGTTCAAACCCCAGTCAGGACTCTAGGATGTGAGTGTAAACAGGTCAGTGGCTGGAAGGTGTAGGACAGCCAGAGGGCATGACCTGGCAGGGGGCAATATCTGGGCAGCTCCCTTACAGAGAACCAGCATTGGAGAACAAGAGGGTTATGAAGCCTGAACAGAGTGGTCTGACTTACTTTTGCATAATATAAAGAAAGGAATGCTGTAAAGACCTATGTCAGACCTTTCCCTTCCAACTTCATAACCACTGCTTGCTCTGAGCTGCCCAGCTATTACCCTCTGACCCTTTCACACAATCCAGCCAGCCTTCAACTGCCACATTCACTCAATCAGACACTGATTCCTGAACCATCTATGATCTCATCCTTTGTGACTTCACATCCTTGTGGCTTTTGCCACAACACCACCAATTCCCACATGAGCTAACAGCTCTCATGGCGCCTTTGTGTTTTAAAATGACATCGGCCAAAAACCCCACCATTTTTGTCTCTTCATTAACATCCTTCATTGTATTTTCTCCTCGAGCCTCATTCATAAATTCAGTCCCAGCTTTTGCAAAACTTTAGCTCTGCTCAACTTGTTTTGTTCATATGATACACAGTACTGTGCAAAAGTTTTAGGCACTTTGTCATAGATTTGTATTTTATGACTTCTACATTATCAAGTCAATAGAAAAAAACATTTTGGATTCCAAGCATTAATTTTCCAGCACAAAATTAAATGTAACCGAAAAATGTTTGTATGTCAGTAAAGAAAGCAAAAATAAGAAGCAAGACAGGTGAAGTGAATAACATTGATTATCTCGTTACAATGGCACCTGTCAAGGGGTGGGCTGTAGAGTAACTAGAGGGAAAATCTGTAATGCAGTGACAACGTCTATCTCTCTCTCAGCTCTCCGATCACTGATGATACTCCGTATGAGATACAGAGAGCTCAGGAGTTAAACACTCTTTTGGGTCCCAAACATTCAGAAGATGCTGTAGATATTGTCTGTGACCCCCAGAACACTACGGCTAACATGGGCCTCACCATCATCTCCATCAATCAACACTGCAGTCTACACCTTCACCTCAGTAACCAACGAACATGAAGAAAATCTGAGAACGTTGGGTGAAAAACTCGACCTTCTCCGATCTTCACAGAGCAGGATTTGTTTTTCTATCATACTTCAAAGCTGAGATCAGGGAGATTTTAGTGCAGTTAAAATGTCCACAAAGTGTCCACCATGTGGCTGAAATTAAAATGATGGTGTAAGCAGTGGAAGAAGGCTACATTTGAACATAAAAAACAATTTGAGGGAGTCGAACTGGGTGTGCGGTCAGGACGTTGGAGCACTAAGTGGAGTTCTTAATAAATTTCTGTATGATGTCTAAAATGTGAATAAATCCTCCAGGATCAAGACTTCTGCCTTCACCAGTACAGAAAATGAATGGAATATATTGGAAATGCGATCATCAGATCTCAGTTTAGGAGTTTTTCACCCAAAAAAACCCCCCATGAAGCATAGATTGTTTACTTAATAGTAGATAAAAAGAACCCAATTAAACAAATGAGACAAAAATATTATACTCACTCATTTATTTATTGAGGAAAATGATCCAGTATTACATCTCTGTGAGGGCAAAAGTATGAGAACCTCTAGGATTAGCAGTTAATTTGAAGGTGAAATTAGAGTCAGGTGTTTTCAATCAATGGGATGATGATCAGGTGTGAGTGAGCGCCTGGTTTTATTTAAAGAACAGAGAGCTATCAGAGTCTGATCTTCACGATACATGTTTGTGGAAGTGCATCATGGCACGAACAAAGGAGATTTCTGAGGACCTCAGAAAAAGAGAAAAAGTTCTCTTTGTCTACTTTTAGGACTTGTGTGAAAGTCTGATGATGTTTTAGGCCATATTTATGCAGAAATGTAGGAACTATGATAGCAGTACCTCTCCACTGGATTCTGGTGGCTCTGTGGTAAGACCCTGGCCTTTGGTGTGGGAGGTTGATGATTTGAGTCCAGCTTGGACACAGTTTGTAGAAGGTGGAGTTATATGATTTTTATGATGTGAAATTTAGGGCAGGGTGACGTATATGAAGGTGAAAAGGTCTATAAAGCACTTGGTTTGTATGCGATCCTGTAGCTCATATGGATGAGCATTGCCTCTGGGTTGAGAGGTTGCTGGTTCAAACCCCAGCCAGGACTCCAGGATCTGAGTGTTGAAGGTTCAGGTATCAGTGGCAGGCTGAACTGATGTGGAAGGTGCAGGATGGGTGGTGTGGAAAATACAGGCTGAATTGATGTAGAAGGTGCAGGATGGCCGGAGGGCGAGACAGTGGGGCGGGGGGTAATATCCGGGCAGCTGCCCCCCCAGGGCCAGCACTGGAGAATAAGAGGGTTATGAAGCTTGAAGAGAGGGGTTCGACTTAGTTTTGCATAATATAAAAGAATGCTGAAAAACACCTATGTCGAACCTTTCCGTTTCAGCTTCATAACCTCCTGCTCTGCAGGGCTCTGCCCAGCTATTGCCCTGGCTGTATCTACCCTACACAGATTCCTGAACCAACAGCACTCACGTCCTGGCTGGGGTTTGAACCAGCAACCTCTCAGCTCAGAGGCAACGCTCATCCATATGAGCTACAGGATCTCATGCAAGCGACTTGTTTTACAGACCTTTTCACCTTCATATACGTCACACTGGACTAAAGGGTAAAGTAACCTGCAACCAGGGACTACAACCAGGGTTCCTTCCATTTTAACTCCCCCTTCTATAATTCCCTAACAAACATTTGGGGAAGATCGGAGAAAGTCGAGGCCCTTAGGAGTCTTTTTTGGGTGAAATTCTTGACGTTCTCCCAAATTCTTGATCTTCCCCAAATTCACAGCGTGGGTTAGGGAGGTCAAGACTTAGACAGCAGCACAGGCTTTGTTTTCCTCTCACACTCCAAAGCTATAATATATATATATATACAGGTGCATCTCAATAAATTAGAATGTCATGGAAAAGTTCATTTATTTCAGTAATTCAACTCAAATTGTGAAACTTGTGTATTAAATAAATTCAATGCACACAGACTGAAGTAGTTTAAGTCTTTGGTTCTTTTAACTGTGATGATTTTGGCTCACATTTAACAAAAACCCACCAATTCACTATCTCAACAAATTAGAATACTTCATAAGACCAATAAAAAAAACATTTTTAGTGAATTGTTGGCCTTCTGGAAAGTATGTTCATTTACTGTACATGTACTCAATACTTGGTAGGGGCTCCTTTTGCTTTAATTACTGACTCAATTTGGCGTGGCATGGAGGTGATCAGTTTGTGGCACTGCTGAGGTGGTATGGAAGCCCAGGTTTCTTTGACAGTGGCCTTCAGCTCATCTGCATTTTTTGGTCTCTTGTTTCTCATTTTCCTCTTGACAATACCCCATAGATTCTCTATGGGGTTCAGGTCTGGTGAGTTTGCTGGCCAGTCAAGCACACCAACATCATGGTCATTTAACCAACTTTTGGTGCTTTTGGCAGTGTGGGCAGGTGCCAAATCCTGCTGGAAAATGAAATCAGCATCTTCAAAAAGCTGGTCAGCAGAAGGAAGCATGAAGTGCTCCAAAATTTCTTGGTTAAACGGGTGCAGTGACTTTGGTTTTCAAAAAACACAATGGACCAACACCAGCAGATGACATTGCACCCCAAATCATCACAGACTGTGGAAACTTAACACTGGACTTCAAGCAACTTGGGCTATGAGCTTCTCCACCCTTCCTCCAGACTCTAGGACCTTGGTTTCCAAATGAAATACAAAACTTGCTCCCATCTGAAAAGAGGATATTGGACCACTGGTCAACAGTCCAGTTCTTCTTCTCCTTAGCCCAGGTAAGACGCCTCTGACGTTGTCTGTGGCTCAGGAGTGGCTTAACAAGAGGAATACGACAACTGTAGCCAAATTCCTTGACACGTCTGTGTGTGGTGGCTCTTGATGCCTTGACCCCAGCCTTAGTCCATCCCTTGTGAAGTTCACTCAAATTCTTGAATCGATTTTGCTTGACAATCCTCATAAGGCTGCGGTTCTCTCGGTTGGTTGTGCATCTTTTTCTTCCACACTTTTTCCTTCCACTCAACTTTCTGTTAACATGCTTGGATACAGCACTCTGTGAACAGCCAGCTTCTTTGGCAAGGAATGTTTGTGGCTTACCTAGTGAACCAAACTGAGAGACCATTTTGAAGGCTCAGGAAACCTTTGCAGGTGTTTTGAGTTGATTAGCTGATTAACATGTTACCATATTCTAATTTGTTGAGAGAGTGAATTGGTGGGTTTTTGTTAAATGTGAGCCAAAATCATCACAATTAAAAGAACCAAAGACTTAAACTACTTCAGTCTGTGTGCATTGAATTTATTTAATACACGAGTTTCACAATTTGAGTTGAATTACTGAAATAAATGAACTTTTCCACGACATTCTAATTTATTGAGATGCACCTGTATATATATATATATATATATATATATATATATATATATATATATATATATGTGTGTGTGTGTGTGTGTGTGTGTGTGTGTGTGTGTGTGTGTGTGTGTATATATATAAATAAATCACCATACACATATTTCAAATGGAAAGACATTTATTGTGATCACTCATCTGAAATGTAGGAATATAAAAACACGTATAAAAACCTAAAAGACACAGATGGTAATCTGGGCTGCATTAAAATATCACAGTGGACTGTCCTGGTGTCTCATCCTGACCGTGAGGTATGTGTTTAACTCAGCGTTAATGTATTGCATACGGTTTAAGAGAAAATTCAGAATCATTTTAGCAAAATTTCAACAAAACAAGTCACATGATGCTAACTAAAAGAAAAAAAAAAAAAAAAAAAACTCCAAGGGATTTATAAATATATAAATATACACACAACAGCCATGATACAGATTTAAAGTGATTATGTGAACTGTCAAAAAGAAAAAAGAAAAAACATTCCAGTATGAGATTTAAAGAAATAAAACAGGTTATGAGCGTAATGAAGACCACAATCCAGAAAAATAAAACGAGTAAAAGGCTTCAGTGGTTAATGCACCTCTTAAATAACTGCATTCAAAAATTATTTATGCTACGGATACAGACATATTTACACAGGAATTACTAACTTTATTGAATAAACTGCAATAAAGTTGACTAAACTAATTGGATTACATTTTTAACAGCTTCACAATGAACACAGGGAATGAACTATTCAGCTTAATATTTATCCTAATATGGTTACCGGATTAGTTTCTTTCCGCCCAAGGGCGGTCCGTTTCAAACTCAGTTTCAAGTTACTTTCAGGTAAAAATCACACAATTCAAAATAAAACTGGGGCATAAAAAGAATCAGTCAGCTGAAAATCTATTCATATATATATATATATATATATATATATATAAAACATAGTCGTGGCCAATCAGATCAGTTCTTGTTATGTGCCACGCCCACAATCATGATTGAGCATTATTCCTTCACTTGACCAGCTGTTTATATTAAACATTCCTCTGAACTCTAGGAAAAAAAAAAGACTTTTTTTGTTTTGTTTTGACATTTTTTAGCCTGCACAATTTCCACCAAAAATCTATAACAATTTTATTTATGTTAAAAATTAAAAGGTTTTAATAAACACTCATGTTCATGAGCACTTCGTAGGAAAAATCTATGAGGAACTCTATAGATAAAATATTACTGATATACATCAGCTCTGTGGGCGACGCCAAATGGGCAGAACTTATTTTCAGGGCCAGAAAAAATGTCCACAGAGGCTTGAATTAGATGAAACAATATCACAAATCCCAGGTTTTGCACTTTAACCTAAAAATTATATAAATATTACAGGTTTAAAGACACGTTTTACACTCTTTTGTAGATGTTTCAGTCGTATCCGACTCTTGGTGATCTGATGGACAAAGTTCCTCCAATGAGCTCGGTCCTTGATGACATTCTTCGTAGATGTTTACAGGAATACATTCGAATATTCTGGTATGATGTTTATGAAGATGATGTTCAGTAAATTATTTTTTGAAGGATGGTGTAGTTTTACTGGGGAAATGTTCACTGTTCACTCAGACGTATGGACTCTGCTGTATGACTGTTTTTAGTGGTGTGGAAGGCAGTCATGAGGAGCTTATAACACATTATAAAGCCTCAGTAATACCCAACCCCTCCACCCTGAACTCCTCTGATGAGTCCCTTGGTGATTACTCAGGTTACTCCTCAGGTTACTCCTCAGGTTACTCCTCAGGTTACTCCTCAGGTTACTCCTCAGGTTACTCCTCTGATGACTCACCAGGTGACTCACCAGGTGACTCACCAGGTGACTCACCAGGTGACTCACCAGGTGACTCACCAGGTGACTCACCAGGTGACTCACCAGGTGAGCTGTGTATGTGATATGTTTGATTCTCAGATGTACGCTGATTCAGTGTTCTGGTTCTCCAGTCCTGGGGTGTGTGAACACTGTGTGAATTACGCGACCCTGTAAGCAGTCATGCGAGTGTAGTTCTTGCGGTGGCTCCTGGCGGCCCACATGAACAGAGCGGCGGCCATCACCTGCAGCGGGGAGGAGACCAGGGCCAGGTACAGGGACCAGCCCAGAGACGGGTTGACGCCCTCGGACCAGTCCGACACCAACGCTTGGTGCAGCAGGTCCACTCCTGCCAGGAAGCAGCACACCGTCGCCAGGGAACACAGCCCTGCGGGGACGGAGCGAAAACCACAATCACTTAATTAAAATAATAATAATAATAATAATAATAATAATAATAATAATGCATTTTCTTTACAGAACATTTTTAAAGCATGTACTGCTTTACAAGAATAAAAGGTTAATTATGTATAGCTATAAATACAGTGGATATAAACAGGTTCCACACCCCTTTTAAAGTTACAGGCTACAAGCAAAAGGCGCTTTATTACGGGGTGTGTATACTTATGCAACAAGGTTGTTGTATGTTTTTTTTTCCTTTTATCCCCTAAAATGTTTCCATTTGTTTTTCACTTGAATTTTGTTCGTTGCTGTAAAACATTAAAGGTGGAAAATTTATATCCACTGTTTACACAGAGGTATGTAGAGAGTGAAAGACAAACAGCAGCAAATAACTATACAGTGATTATACATCAATTATTATAACTTATACAATGATTATACATCAATTATTATAACTATACAGTGATTATACATCAATTATTATAACTATACAGTGATTATACATCAATTATTATAACTTATACAATGATTAAAGAGCAATATATTAGAAAAAATATAATTATATTATTACATATACAAAATAATACTTTTTATGGAGTTTGACACAATCAGTCTCTCTATAACCCTCCATAATGTTCTATAATACTCTTCATCCCTCTATAATCCTCAGTAACTCTCTACTGTATTCTATAACATACTATAATCCTCTATAACCCTCCACAATCGTCTATAATCCTCTATAACCCTCTATAATCCTCTATAATCCTCTATAATCCTCAGTAACTCTCTACTGTATTCTATAACACACTATAATCCTCTATATTCCTCTATAACCCTCCACAATCCTCTAAAATCCTCTATAATCCTCTATAACCCTCTATATTCGCCTATAACCCTTCACAATCCTCTAAAACCCTCTATAATCCTCTATAACCCTCCACAATCCTCTATAACCCTCTATATTCACCTATAACCCTCCACAATCCTCTATAACCCCCTATAATCGTCTATAACCCTCCACAATCCTCTATAACCCCCTATAATCGTCTATAACCCTCCACAATCCTCTATAACTCTCTATAATCCTCCATAACCCTCCACAATCCTCCATAACCCCCTATATTCATCTATAACCCTCCACAATCCTCTATAACCCCCTATATTCATCTATAACCCCCTATAATCCTCTATAACCTTCCACAATCCTCTATAACCCTCTATAGTCCTCTATAAGTAAAACTCTGTGTGACTAGCCGTTACTACACTACTGTCTATAGTGTTACTTAGTGTGTCTGTGTGTGTGTGTGTGTGTGTATAAGGAGTGTTTATAAAGTATGTAGGTCTGTATAAGGTGTGTTTTCAAAGTGTGTGTGTGTGTGTGTGTGTAAGTTTACCTGCCAGCAGGTGCAATAATCCGACGAACAAGGTGGGTGTGAGGCTGCGACAGAGACAGGCACACACTCCGACCAGCGCCGCCAGAAACACCAGGCCGAGAGACACCAGGGGGAAGATGAAGCGACATCGCCACAGATCTGAGACATCACACACACACACACACACACACACACCATGTTACACACTGAAAGAACACACAAATATCCCTCTACAGCCCTATAACTGTCTATAACTGTATACTCAATATCTAATCATCTATAACCCTCTAAATAAGAAAAAATAAATAAATAAATAAATAAGTAAGTATGTATGTATGTACACGTGCGCAGGAGATCTTCTTCCATGCTGCTGCTGTTATTATTCAGGTGTTTGTACTTGATTTCAAACTGCTGCGGTAAAGTGAAGGCCTCACATTCAGACACCATCTTAGAGTCTAAACACAGAGACATGGAGAGAAAAAGGAAAACATTTCACACTAAAACTCAAACATCTCAATAATCATGGATTTGATTTGATCCACACGCCGATTTAACTGTTCAACTAAATTAAAGCTGCAGTCTGTGATTTAAAAAAAAAAAAAATTCTAGACCTCTAATGAATACAAAATCGTTGAACTAGAAGAAGAACAGCGATACGCAGTTATAATGAGTCTGTGTGGTTTCAGTATCTCAGGACTTTTCTAGTTTTGAGTCTTTAAACGGTTCAGAAACGTTACGTCCAGTTTTACTGCCAATTCTAAATGTCACTGACTGGATCATGAAATGTGATCCGCATTAAAGAGTCCCTGTGAGTGCAGGTTAAAAAAAAAATCCTGTTTACAATTTTCTGGCCCTGAGTCAGCCAGAAGCTCCACCCCTTTTTCTTATCAGAGAACTCCCTGAGGTGTAAAAGTAGGAGTTTGGGGATGGGTGGGAGAAAGGATGTCCTGTCAATGCTTACTGCAGCTCTCTACACGGACATCGGGGTGCCATAAATATTACACACGGCTGCTTTAATATCAAACACGCACTCACCTCGCTGAGATACGAGGATGCAGCGCCACCACAGCCCCAGAGAGCCGTTGAGGCGGAACAGAGCCTGACTGTATGTCATCTCGCTCACGTCCTCGCCCCTGAACTCGTCCTCCAGCTTCTTCAGGTCCGAGCCGTTGTTGGCGTCATTGCTGACTGGTGGACTGCGGTACTGGTACCAGTGCTGAGTACCGACCGCCACAGAGAGGTACACGCTGGCCAACAGGCTCAGCACGGAGCCGATCACTAAGGCCGTGGCATAGCGGTTATCCACCATGTTTACACTCCTGTACGCTGTTCTAACACACACACACACACACACACACACACACGGCTTTAATGAAATTCTATAACTGAATACAGTGTAGAGCTGTCCATTAAATATCACTGCGTCATGATCTGTGGAGAGAAAACATCAACAATTCCCAGTTAAATTCAATAAAATAATTCCACATTCATGAAGTAATAAAAAAGTGTTCCATAAATACATTTATTTATTACCAAAAAATACACGAAACAAAAGAAAACGCGTTGATTTTATTTTTGTGTTTTATGTTTTAGTTCATTTATATGCTCCTACACGTCGCCATAAACATACTGTACATTCTGTATCCCAAATGACCAGCTGATCCCTACACGAGTGCACTACTTAGGGATTAGAGTTAGGACAATCACGTAATTTAAACCCTACGCAGTGCGCTACAGTTCCGACATGGCGCCGTTTGGGACGCGGCCCCAGACTCCCTCATCACACCCGCATCTGAATCACGGATAATGCTAAAAATTTCAATAAAATGTCTGTCCTGGTGATAATTTATAAGTTTATAGAAATTAAAGCGTCCGTAAAATCTAAACCACAGAGATGTTGTGTGCTTATAATTATTTTAACAACATCCTCTAACATATCGGAAACGGTATCTTAGCATCTATATTTATAAATAATGAATGATATCGCGACTGTAATGTTTATTTTACTGAGTTTTTTATAGACAGAAAGAGTGTTTTTTATTTTATTTTATTTTCATGTAATTTAAAGAAGTCACAGCCTCACATCCACAACCGCTTGTTTGCATTGCTAAGCTAAACTATGCTAGGCTAATTAGCTACAGCGCCAAGCGCTGATTGATCTGTAGTTTCTCTGTACTTCAGTCCTGCACTTATTTCACAACTGAGCTCAAATATCAAACCTTTAAAACACAGATAATTATTTTATAATCATCACACACCTGTGTTTATATCAGAGTGAATATAACTCACCGTCTCAGCCCCAGGGCTAGCGTCGGTCCTCTTCCGGTTTCACTCTGACCACACAGAGAACTAGCCACGGGCCGAACCTCAAACCTCTCTCTGCTCCCTACATCAGTGCACTATATAGGGTCTGAGTTTACTGACTTTAACGCCCTATATAGTGCACTATATATCTAACAGGGAGCTATTGGGACTGCAGCCTAAATACACTCATAAAGCAGCTATGATGAGGGGTGTGGAGAGATAAACAGAGAGGAAAGAAAATAAATAAACAAATAAAACGAAAATAAATAAATAAATCTATACTTGTATCTTTCAATGATAAGAAAAAAGTTTATCTTATAATGATATCAAATTAACTAAAATAAAATAAAATAAAATGCATTTTATTAAATCGATTTTTAGAATAAATCCATCAGTGTATTATTGACGTATTTGTTTACGGATTTTATGATGCACTTATTGATTAATTAATTCATTTATTAAACAGAAAAGAAAACATAAAAATACTAAATGCATCTTAGAATTATACTTAAATAAAAGGTAAATAAACATATAAACAACCTTACCCGTTTATTTATTATTTATTTTCATTCAATCCATTAATACATAATTAAATAATTTATGTATTTAATTCATTATTATTTGTGTTTCTTAAAAGAAGAATATATTTGTGGAATTAATTCTACATGTTTTGATCTCTATTATCCACAGAAATGTCCTAAACTAGAAATAATACCAGAAATAATAAAAGGCTGTTTATATGGAAAAAAAATCTACTTTTCCTTTTAATAAATTATTTTTTAACACTATTCTGAAATTAAACCAAACTATCATTCATTCCCTTCCCCGCTTTTTTTTTTTTACTCAGTTTTCTTATTTTAATGTACAAGTTACTAATTAATGTTTTTATATTATGTATTTGTTTTAAATAGAATTGCAAAAATAGTAAAAACCATAAAATGTGGAGAAAAGATTCACTCAGTTTTCACCAGCAGTGAGATTTATTGGGAATCAGCCTGAGATTAAAACTTCTTTATTAAAATGAGACTTATTTCATTATTTAGTAATTTAATAAAAATACAGAAGATTTCCTCAGAGTAAACATTTAAGGTGAATAATTATAAACAGGACCAAAATCCATAAAGGTATAAAAGATTTTAAAACTTGTATAAACACATTATTTCACATTTTTATTCCAGCAACAAGAAAAGTGCAAAATGTTTTATTAAAAAATCCCAGAGTGAAATTTTTTTAACTCCAAACACAAATCCTTCAGACTTTTAGAA
>CM042569.1:877657-882657 GCA_023630585.1 Cranoglanis bouderius
GTGCCAATACTTTAGTCAGCTAGACTATAAATATTGAGGAACCGAATATGAAATTCCTTAAAATAAAAATTTTCCCCAGATCCACAGACGATTTCAGTACAGGCCATGTGTGTGTGTGTGTGTGTGTGTGTGTGTGTGTGTGTGTGTGTGTGTAAGATTTATATATCCACAATATAATATTTAATACTAATTATAACATACATGTAATTAACAATAAGACGTTTTAATTAAATCTGATATCTAATATGTTACTATTTAGGATAGATTACATTAAACTAGTTTCAATATCATAATTCTACATTTTAATAAAGTTTGTTATTAAATTTTGAAAATAAAAACACTGATTATGTTCTCATGGAAATAAGATACTGGAAAAATATTCGAATATTAGAATAAAGAGTTTATAATACAGCGATGTGGACCTGAGAAGACTCTAATCAGCTCATTAACTCTAAACACCTTTTTACTCAGAACCCCGTCACTCAGTGGCCCAAAGTCCTCTTTTCAGATGAAAGTAAATGTTGCATTTCATTTGGAAATCAAGGTCCCAGAGTCTGGAGGAAGAGTGGAGAGGCACAGAATCCAAGCTGCTTGAAGTCCAGTGTGAAGTTTCCACAGTCAGTGATGATTTGGGGTGCCATGTCATCTGCTGGTGTCGGTCCACTGGGTTTTCTCGAGTCGAGAGTCGATGCAGCGTCTACCAGGAGATTTTAGAGCACTTCATGCTTCCATCTGCTGACGAGCTTTATGGAGATGCTGATTTCCTTTTCCAGCAGGACTTGGCCCCTCCCACAGAGCCAAAACTACTAGTAACTGGTTTGCAGTAATTCGTGCAAAAGGAGCCCCGCCCAAGTATTGAGTGCATAAATTAACATACTTTTCTAAAGGTCGACATTTCTGTATTATAAATTCTTTATTCGAATATTTTGAGATACTGGATTTTTGATTTCCATGAGCTGTAATCATCAAGATTAAAACAAAAAAAGGCTTGAAATATTTCACTTTATGTGTAATAAAGCTAGAAAATATGAAAGTTCCACTTTTTGAATTATTTTTTTTTTAGATGGACCTGTATATAAATACAGGATATAGATTTTAAATCTACAAATTTAGTCCATTGATTTATACCATGTCCCACTCAGCACAGATGTAGGGTCCGGGTCTCAGGATGACCAGCAGGCCGATGTCCTGACACAGCCGGAGGAAATATTCCAAATCTCGATCTCCACTGAAGTCGTACACACCCGGCACGGGCTCGTGGAAGTTCCAGGGTACGTACCTGCCAGAAGGAACGCTCCATTTCACACAGGGTTTAGAAGTTTAAACGGAAGATACGTCGATATAAACAAGGATTAGGACGCGGATTATGTTTGACACTGAAAATCTGAATTTTTATGATTTATTTGAAGTTTTAAGTTAAAAGTCTAACTGAATTTTATTGTAAGGCTTTAAAACATAACTAAACAAAATTCGAAAGTTTGGCAGCAAAAAAAAAAAAAAAACAGCCGCTAAAATTCATTCGGTTCATCAGATTCAGATTAAATGTAAACAATTTACACTGAATTTATAACTATACATTATTAAACTGAAGTTCAGAGTAAACTTTAAAACTTTATACACAAATTCGAAAGAAAGAAAGAATTTTTTTTTGCAAAATGTAAATGAAAAACATCACTGCTGAGAAAAATCAATCAAACCTAAAACACGTGTAGATGTTTCGTTTTTCTTGTACGCACATAATGTCTTAACTAAAACAACTGACTAATTTTAATTTTATATATATATATTCTAGTTTTAGATATTTTTCCCCCCAAATTAAACATCAATTTCAGTAAGAAAGTGTATAAACACGACCACAATAAACATCTTGGAGAAAGAAGCACAAGAGACTTCTGAGATAAATAAATACAGGTGAATAAAACTTTCGGAGTGAGTGAGATGTGCGTACGTCTGGACGGCGTTGAGTCCCGCCATGTACATCTTCAACAGCCGGTCTTTCCAGTAGAGCCTGGGGATCCTGCTGTAGTGAACACTGCCGGAGATGTAGCGGAAATATTCTCCATCCCTCAGGAAGCTGTTGTTTTTATAATCCACTGTAAAACTCGGAGCTGCTAAAGAGAGCTAACAGACAAGAACACGAAAACAAAAAAATATACGTCATCATCATCAGTGTGTAAATACTGTATAACTAAAGAAAGTGTGGGATTTATTCAAATGAATGTTGTGTGAATTTCTGCACAGTTTCTTTAGAGCTCCATCAAAACAATGTCCTCATTTTAACAATGATTTAAAGTAAAACTACATCATTTACAAAAAAAAAAAAAAAAACACATACAGGAATCCTAAAGGATTTTCATTTTCCTCTGAATTCGATTCACAAATTCAACTGTCACCAGCCGTCGTGTGTCTGTAGAGATACAGTCCCACTTTTATTAAATAATTTCTTTGATCGTTATAAATTACTGCTCCGTTACGTATTTACACACAGCGGTTAGCGTAACGTTAGCACGCTTACTAGCAAACATGGCTAATTTTATTATTTACAAATTTTTATTTTTTATTTTTAAAATTTTTTTTTGCATTCCATATATGGATAATAATGGGCGTGTCTGTATGCAAATTACACCGCCCTGCATCTAGAAAAAAAAGTTTATGCTGTTTTGCAAATCCCACTTGTTTTTAACTATTCTGGTCATGCTGAGTTCAAATATGCCACTGAAAATTCCCTCACGTCCTGTTTTCCCACAAAATAAGAATTAAGTTTTTTATAATTTTGCTATGTTTATATTGCTTTCAGGGTTTTATTTAAATTGGTAGAAGCTGTCAGATTTCACTATTATTATTTATTAATTACAACAATAGGCACACAGAACATAACACTTGTTTACAACATGAACAGCAGACAAATAGTCTGTGAAATGTTTGTGAAAATCTCTAAATAAAGCTATTTCAAAAGACGAACGTTATAATAATATGCAGAGTGCTTAAGGAGTGAACTTCATTTTGAGGGATTTTCTGGACTGGCAAAAACACCCACAGATGTAGCAGAAATCATCTGGGCTATGCTCGCATTTCCGTCTTTCACTGGTCATTATAAATCCCTGAAATCAGGAGTTTTGTGTGTGTGTAAGTGTGCCTAGCATTCATATAAGGGCTAATCAGAGGTAAAGTGATAAATGTTGATCACCTATTGTACATAAACATAGTGTTTCCTGTGTTGGTGGCAGTGGATCTGGCAATAGCTCTAACGTTTATGGTCCATCTTAGGCAAAAAAGCTCTACACTGGACATCAGGCTTTGTGAAAAGTTGTGATGTTCTAGAGCAAAACTAACAGCATATCTGGACTCAGCGTCTCAGTATCAGTAAGAAACGACTATCAGATCCTATTCAGTGAATCTGATGCAGGGCGGTGAAATCAGTCACACATGCAAGTGTCAACAAACAACTGTTTTTGTTTTGTTTTGTTACTTTTTGTTACGATTAATTTACTTTGTGCATTTAATGTTTTTATTTATTTATTTTTTTCTTTAAAAACAGTTTTGGAGCGTTGTCCCCAGGTAGTGATAAGAAATAAAGATGCAAATTTTCTATCTTTAAATTTTAGATCTCTTTAAATATAATATTTTTTTCTCAATTTATGTATTTATGTTATTTATCTTTATTTTTCTTATCTTTAGTGCTGTAAGATGAGAGCATGCTATGCAAATCATATTTATTATTAGTAACATTGTTAAATAACATCACATCTTAAAAAAAAAAAAAAAAAAATCTAATTATTTGGTTGCCTGAGTAACCAAGTGTTGAAACCGGAATCATAAAGCAAATGATGACATGAGATCACGTGACCAGTCACAGGCCAGCAGTGTGACAGTTTACACATCTGTCAGGTTTTCATTTTCTACTGAGTATTTTGTGCAGGAAACTATAACAAAAAAATAAAATAAAATAAATAAATAACGTTTGCATACAAAGAGCCAGAAAATCTGATAAGAAATAAACAGAAATTAAAAACTGCTTTAATGATGAAAACTTTATAAACTCATCCTTTACAGTTTAGCTTTAAATTAGCAAATGTTTTCAGGCTAAAGTGTTTATAAAGGTTTATAAATGTTAATAAAGATGTCTGCTTAGTTTCTCTCAAATCTAACACTCTACAAACTTAGCGTAACATTTTAAAGAGAAGTTTTCCGCGCATGCGCAGTGAGTAAATGAGACAATCTCAGCGTTATCAGACTTACTGTAAGAGGGCTGATGAGTGTAAAGCAGAATAAAGCTCCAGTTCTGGACAGGATCATGTTTACTGCACTGATCAGCCCCTGAAACTCTACATAAACATTTTCAGGAAACCCGGTGCGGAAATAAGCACTAACCACGTGACGCTCTGCGCGTCAAACCGACCACGTGATCAGTAGTAACCGCCCCTACGTGTTGTGTGTAGCGCTGCTCCTGGCCGCTAGATGGAGACATGCGCACTGATTCACTTCCGCACTTTTTTTTTTTTTTTTATTCTTCTTCTTCGCTTTTTTTCCCCCACGTTGAGTAAACACACGGATCTCTGCACGTGCGTTGAGGTTTCAGGAGGACGGTTCGGCTCGGATCGGTTCGGCTATTCGAATTAAAACCCACAACTCACCCTCACACGCGCAGAAACACGAGCCATGTCGACCAATCAGGAGAGCCAGCCTCAGACCAGTGCACGCGCTCCGGTACCGACAGAGATCAGCGGAAAGGTTCTGACCCAGTCCCCGGGCAAAGCCATGATCCCGCTGGGGAAACCCAAATCCG
This sequence comes from Cranoglanis bouderius, assembly GCA_023630585.1. Classification (NCBI taxonomy): domain Eukaryota; kingdom Metazoa; phylum Chordata; class Actinopteri; order Siluriformes; family Cranoglanididae; genus Cranoglanis; species Cranoglanis bouderius. The sequence continues at coordinate 882,444 of CM042569.1, forward strand.
GCCGAGTCTGGAAAGACCGCAACAAACAGAGGTACACACTTTCATTTTAATCTTTACCTCTGACTTTACTGTCCGCCTGCAGCTCGGGGATGTTTGATACCGGAACTAAAACCGTCACCGCGATTATTTTATTCAATACTGAAATCACGATTATTAAACACAGATATTCACCACTCAGGGACTTGATTTTAATCACACTTTATATCTCCCTGTT
>CM042569.1:885157-965157 GCA_023630585.1 Cranoglanis bouderius
ATTAACATTTGCAATTCAATAAATAGTTTGGTGCAGAGATTGTTTTCACTTCAGAAATCAACAAAACACATAATCTGGCCGGGGGTGCACAAACTTTTGCAAATAGTACTAAACTGTACCTTTCTATGTTGCTGAGGTGGTACTATTATTTTCTGTACCTTTTAATATATCTTTCACCTGGAAATGTGGATAATCCTGACCGAGTAAAACTGCATGCACTAAAGGTACTAAAGGTGTCTCTTCCAGCAACAATAAAAGGTACTGTTTAGTACTCATAGGTACTGTGTTTAGGTTTGATAAACTGCCAGTGAGATTAATTATATATTTATTTGATCACTTAAAGTGGGAAAATAAACATTTTGCACAAAAGTGAATCTAATCAGAGTTTGTAAACAGACGATGAAGGAAAGTCCACGCAGTTTTTTAAAAAAATTTTTTTAAACAAAACATTCTCTCGTCGCTCATTCTCCTCCACTTCCTGATTCTTTTTTTTCTTTTTGTTTCAGATTCGTAACACAGCCAAACTGAAGCGCATGAAGAAGAAGCAGCTGAGGAAGATAGAGAAGAGAGATACTCTGTCTGTGCTGCAGAAAACTCCGCCCACCGTCAAAAAGGCACCCAAAGGAGAATAAAAGATGAACAGACACTAAGGACATTAAAGTAGCCTGTGATTAATTTCACTTTACGATGATGTATAGAGACTGTGCACACACACACACACACACACACACACACACACACACACACACACACACACACACACACACACACACACAGTGGATGTGTATTGTAAATAAATTGGCTGTATGTGTGTGAGACACAGAATGTACAGTGTTGCTTGAAAGTTTGTGAACCCTTTAGAATTTTCTATATCTCTGCATAAATACGACCTAAAACATCATCAGATTTAAAAATAGATAAAAAGAACCCAATTAAACAAATGAGACAAAAATATTATACTTAGTCATTTATTTATTGAGGAAAATGATCCAATATTCCATCTCTGTGAGGGCAAAAGTATGTGAACCTTTGTTTTCAGTATCTGGTGTGACCCCCTTGTGCAGCAATAACTGCAGCTAAACGTTAGCGGTAACTGTTGATCAGTCCTGCACATGGGCTTGGAGGAGTTTTAGCCCATTCCTCAGTACAGAACAGCTTCAACTCTGGGATGTTGGTGGGTTTCCTCACATGAACTGCTCGCTTCAGGTCCTTCCACAACATTTCTATTGGATTAAGGTCAGGACTTTGACTTGGCCATTCCAAAACATTCACTTTATTCTTCTTTAATCATTCTTTGGTAGAAGGACTTGTGTGTTTAGGGTCGTTGTCTCGCTGCATGATCCACTTTCTCTTCAGATTCAGTTCACGGACAGATGTTCTGACATTTTCCTTTAGAATTCACTGGTATAATTCAGAATTCATTGTTCCATCAATGATGGCAAGTCGTCCTGGACCAGATGCAGCAAAACAGCCCAAACCATGATACTACCACCACCATGTTTCACAGATGGGATAAAGTTCTTATGCTGGAATGCAGTGTTTTCCTTTCTGCAAACATAACGCTTCTCATTTAAACCAAAAATTAATATTTTGGTCTCATCCATCCACAAAACATTTTTCCATTAGCCTTCTGGCTTGTCCATGTGATCTTTAACAAACTGTAGAAGTGCACCAATGTTCTTTTTGGAGAGCAGTGACTTTCTTCTTGTAACCCCTGCCATGCACACCATTGTTGTTCAGTGTTCTCCTGATGGTGGACTCATGAACATTAACATTAGCCAATGTGAGAGAGGCCTTTAGTTGCTTAGAAGTTACCCAGGATTCCTTTGTGACCTCGTAGACTATTACACATCTCGCTCTTGGAGTGTGTTTGCTCAGGACTTGTGTGAAAATCTGATGATGTTTTAGGTCATATTTATGCAGATATATAAAAAATTCTAAAGGGTTCACAAACTTTCAAGCACCGCTGTAGGTAGTTTTTTTATTTTATTATTTTTTTTATCATCAGCGGGACTTTTGTGTGAGGTGTCCAATATGTAAACAAGCAGAATAAAACTCGGTGCTTTCCTCTGTGGCTTGAGCTCATTTCGAACTTCTTTCACTTTACCAAAACAGTTTCATTTTCTTTATCACCAATCACGTGATTTATAAGTAAGTAAACAGTAAAGTAAGTAAATAAATAAATCCTGAAGTCGATAAAAAAACTTTCACTTATTAAAGACTGTCATGTCATACTTTTTAATCTGTTCACAGTTACATTTTATGGATAAATAAGTTCCTGTTCTCATTTGTGTTAAAGCAGCTATAAACATTCGTTCCTTCACCAAGTTTTTCTTGGTAAACTCCTCTGTCCTGAAGAAGTCAGAAAACTTGAAGTCACAGCTTTACCTATGACTGTTACAAAAGTGCTTTACAATCGTTGCTTATTAATTTATCTGTAAACCTTTTGCCACTTGGAGGAGAGATGAGTTGATCTGACCTTGGGACTTCCCCCAACTTTTTTTTTTTTTATACTCCACAAAAGGAAATAAATGCAGCAGGCAGATTAGCAGACACAACAGATCCTCTGAAGAGAAAAGATGGCTGCAAAAGTCTGCAAAAGTGCTCCGGTATGTCATGTTTATTTCAACACTTTTTGTTATTTAGTATTCGGTTTTTTTACGGTTAATGTAATGCAGACTTTCTTTCTCAGAATTTTACTCTTGTGGTATGTTTTCCTGTTCGAGAACATCAGGGACACTTTAGCTTTATAAGTGTTTTTTATATTCAAGATCAACAGTCTATAGGCTTTTTACATTCTGAAACTGAAAAATAACTTTTCTGTTGGTTTTTAATATTACTCTTATGGGTCTCGTGCAAGACTTATTTCTTTTTAATTACACCTTCTTCTCATTTCTCTCTCTCTCTCTCTCTCTCAGCAATGTGGTGTTTTGCCAAAAGACAATTCTCGCCAGGTTACCCCTCATTCCATATTTCATTCACTGTTCAGTCACACCACTCACAGCTTTCTACAGGTGTGTGATGATGCCCCAGGATCTCCTCAGCCTGATAACATTGATGTGAAGGTGTTCGATGGTTCAAAGAGCACCTACACCCCATTTACCCTGAAGAGCACAGACACCATTGACACGCTGACCCAGAAATACCTGCAGATGAGGCCTGAGCTGGGGGAACATCTGAGCCTTGCCTTCAACGGCAAACCAGTTCCAGCGGAGAAGTGCCTGAGAGATCTGGGGGTGAAGCCCGGGGCCGTGTTCATCACCTTCCAGAGATGCCATGGAGGATAAGAGACTGGATATTACACCTCTGTCTTTATCCGTAAAATGATTCTTAACTCTTTTCACGACCTCTCAAGAACTTCATTCTCAGGTCTGCTTTAAAGTAAAACCGGGTAATTTGTATTTAGTTAGTCAGCATCAGAGACAATCAATAATATGAATATTATATATATATATATATATATATATACAAAAAACATGCAGAAACCTCATATCATTAGGTGTAAACCACTTTCAGTTACTTTGCATACAAGTATGATGCATGTAGGTTCTATGTAGGAACTATGTAGGTTCATCATATTCTGTCTTTAAAGTTCATGATTTGAAATTATTTTGTTTTCAGCTGACTGTAACCGTTATCACATTTATTGATCTTACTGTTATATTATTTGAAAGCTACTATTTTTCTTATATATCTATCTTATATACTTCTTATAAATAAATAAATTGATCAAAGAATTGTATAAACAGAAGTGGTTAATGTATTTATAAAGATTTGCCATTATTTAGCAGCCTTAATCGCTGTACAGAATGACGGTCTGTCATTTATACTTACACCTTCATCCAGACACAGTTACAAAACATGAGAAGATACAGTGATATGAGGCATCGAAATCATCTGTAAGGATTCCTGACCCGAGAGAGACTAACGCTAGTTTATACCAGTGCCGGATTTTTCAATCTGTGTGCATACAAATAAATAAAAGAAATTATAGGACAAATAAATAAGGAAGCAATACAAAAATTAAATTGAATTAATATGAAGGTAAGTGCGGGAGAAATTAGGTGCTAACCTTGATACCGTCTAAAGAAGAAGAAGAAGAAGAAGGAGGTGTTTAGACGTCAGAATGAATGGAGATGGAGGCTGTTTATCCTGCTGGATGAAGTAGAGGTGTGCTTCAATAAAAATAGACATGATGCATTAATTCATTCCTCCGTAGTAACTGCTTCATCCTGGTTCAAGCTTAAATGAGTAAAATTTCTATAAATAGGTTGAAATATCTTATATTTGTTGTATTGTAATCATATAAAAGATCAATTTGGCTTTATACAAGATACTTTACCTTGCTAAGATGTCATTTTTTTGTCATGAACAAAGTTCGTTAAACTTTTTGAAGCCAGGGTCATGTTTAACTGTAAAATAAATCCCACACAGCCACGCAATACAGAAATATTTCATGAACATTACTTAAATGCAGCACATTTTATATTACAATTATTAGATTGAAGTTGACATTATTACACACCAACTTGTTTTTAAGTCCTCGAGATTTGGATTAAAGCCAAGTGACAAATCAAGCAGGGTAATAATTATAAGGAGGTAATAATAGCCACCCCCTGGCGACGCTTCATGGACCCCTGGGGTTCCCGGAACCCACTTTATGAACCTTTGCATTAGAAAATATCACACAAAGGAACAACAACAAAAAGAAAACAACAACATTCCTGCTCTCATCTCTACACTGAAGCAGAGAGATCTTGCACCGTGAGTGTGTTTAGATCCCAGAGAACGACACACCAAGCATCCTGAAGAAGAAATGTGTGTACACGCTTAGAACAAAGGGTTCTTTAAAGGTTCATCAAATACTTAACGGTTCTTAGCCTCCAAAATGCGCTTTCACCTGGAACCATTTCTGATAAGGAAACACTCTGTTGTAGGGTTCTATGTAGAACCTTTAAAGGTTCCCCCAGAGGGACAACCAAAGAACTATTAAAAGTTCTACTTTTTCTAACTTTATAGTTTTGATCCTGGGTATGTTGATAATGTGGAGCAAACTTGAGCTGCACAAACTGATACTGAAGTATGAAACGTGGATATCATATAATTATTGATATTCATCATGTTCACAAATTCTCTCTGTAGACATTTTTACATACATAAGAATATTGTAAAAGTATCGGTATCTGGGTGCTGGTCTTGGTATCACCTGTTAGTGGATCGAAAAGGGGAAACATTGAAATCACACTTTTTATAATCTTCTGTTTATATCACTTCATCTCTGATCTATTAACAACATTATTAAAGAGATTTCAAAACAAACACACAAGATAATAACAATTTACTGAAATTAGGTTTTGCTCCAAAGCCTCCTAAACAGATTTAATGTGCTTTCAGGGCTAATAATATAAAACCAAAGAGCTGCTCGCTGCAGTTTTGTGTTTTTGTCTGGTTGAGTTTGTACTGGGCATATCCCTCTCTTCTGCCCAACACTTAGAGGCGGGACAGTGAATTTGTTAATCAGCATTCAGGGGATTTCCAGCAAGTGTCTATATAAACCTTTACAGCAAGAAGGCAGACTAAATCAGAGATTTTGAGCTTCAGAGACCTGAGCTTCCAAAGAGAAAGAAGACAATCAGATAACAGCATGGCAGACGTGTGTCTTCCCAAGGTACTTGTTATTTGTTTTTTTTTGTTTAAATTAGCAGTAATGTGTTAGTTTTATAATTCAAATATCCTGATTAAATGTCACATACTACTACATCAACATGTGCTTTCTAGAGTTTATACGGAAACATTTCCCTTTCACTAATGACAAGAATTTCTTAGTTTCACTAAGAGGCACTGACACGGCAATAAGTGTAGAATTAACAGTGTAGAATTAGATTGGGAAATAATTAAAAGCAAACACAATAATTTAGCAATGCACTTTTTATGCATGTTTTTACCTGTAGCCTATTTCCTGTGCGAGAACATCAGGAACACTGTACAGCTCGATTTAAATCCACGTTAAAACATACTTGTTATGAACTATTTTTAGTTTTATGGTTAATTATTTGTTAAATAGAGTCTCCAGTCTTAAGGAGACTCCGGTGTCTTATTAACTTCAAGAGATAGAAAAAGAGGCTGGTGAAGAACGACTGTTTATAGCTGCTATAACGAGAATAGGAACTTAGTAATTTTTCAGACGTTCCACAACATGTAACTATAAATGGATAAAACGTACGCTGTGTCGTTCTTTAATAAATAAAAATTGTAATCGTTGGTAAATTGCTGTGGTGGAAGACGAATAAAATACTTGGGGACGTGCGGTTATATAAAATAATCAATTTTAGAGTGGTATCAGTTCTCAGCTCAGCTCAGCTCATTCACATCACCACAGTGTTGATGATTTTTCTTTAACAGCACCACGCACAGTGTTTTATTCCTCAAATACCTGGTACATGGTCAGTGTTCTCACGCACCTTCTTCCCAACTCTGTCTTTTGTAGTATCACGACTGCATCTTCAAGTGGGCGCTTGTTCAGGAGCCCGTACTCGGCCCTCAGAACCGATTTCATCCACTATTCAGTCACACCACTCACAGCGTTCTACAGGTGTGTGATGATGCCCCAGGATCTCCTCAGCCTGATAACATTGATGTGAAGGTGTTTGATCCTTCTAGAAAAATCAACATCCCATTTACCCTAAAGAGCACAGACACCATTGACACACTGACCAAGAAATACCTGCAGATGAGGCCTGAACTGGGGAAACATCTGAACCTTGTCTTCAACGGCAAACCGGTTCTGGCGCACGCTAGCCTGCGAGATCTGGGGGTGAAGCCCGGGGCCGTGTTCATCACCTTCCAGAGATGCCATGGAGGATAAGAGACCGGACATTACACCTCTGTCTTTATCCGTAAAATTAATTTTCCATAAAATCAAACCTGTTTTCACTTCTCACTCTCTCAAAAACAATCTCAGGTCTATTTTAAAATAAAACTGGGTTTATTGTGTTTAACCCTGTAGAGTTGTATTGCCTTTTAATTATTCAGTGGCAGGAAATAAAACAAATATATTACAACACACACTAAACAGGTCATCATACTTATATCTGTAGTGTAATATAATTTCAAACCATTGTAATTTAGTTTGTTGATATGTCTATATAATTCTATCAGTTAGTCTTGCTTTACATTTTTAATGTAAAACTTTCTTTTAATTTGTAATTCTTTCAGCTGACTGTAATTATCATGTCATTTACTGATTAACTGATTTATTGAATACTAATTATTCGAGTTAATTCCTTGCATAGCCTGATTTAAAAGCTTTCATGTATTAAAAAGATTCCAAGCACTGTGAATTCATGTTGGCTTTTTGTTTTGTTTTTAACTGTTGAACAACAACAGATATAAATCTCAACATAATTTCTTATAAACCTCTAACAGAAAGAGAAAACAAAGCTGATCTGGTATACTTAGGTTGGTTTTTGTAAATTTAGGGTGGTTTCCAGCAGGTACATTTCTTCTGTTGGTGTTCCTCATGGCAGAATGCCATGCATGCTCTCAGATGTCGAGTTAGGAATGCATTTCCTTTAAACGCGCCATGGACAAACATTTGTGGACACCTGACCATCACAGAGCCCTGACCTCAACCCCACTGAACACTTTTGGGATGAACTGGAACTAGAATCGTTTTGGAATGGGTACATATGGGTGTGATCAGGTGTCCACATAGTTTTGGCCATATGGTGTAGATATTTTTTCACTAGATTTATTTTTGTTTCTGAACTGCTGTCTTTTTGCTGTAGTGTTTGTACATGTTATGGTTAACCGAAAGTAACCAGTCGATGGTTAGGTGATTCCCAGAACTGCTGTAGTTTCTCTTTCAGTTGCCAAACACAACTAAGTCAGGTGATTTCACGGATGAAAACAATTCAAGCACACCATCTGTGCAGTAACGCCTGTTCTTTACTTCCACTGAATGATTCTGTTATAGCTACCTATACAATATATGATCTACAAATGATCTTTTATAAATATACAATATAGTTTGTTCCACCTTGAACACTCTGGGCTACTGAAACATGCCATTATCGATATATAATAATCTTGCACTTTTAAACAGTGTATCTGCAGGTATCAGTAAACTCAGTTTAAGGCTTTTTAAGACGTGACGCTTTTAATAACAATTCGAGTCCTCTGAGTTTGTTGAACAGCTAAAACTGATCAACTGTATGATGCTTTTATGAATATAACATTTTAAAATATATAAATCTTTATAGATTGTGTCTCTGTAAACTTCATCATTTCTGTTGTAGTTTAAAAATATTTATATCGTTTTTAAATGACTGTGGTAAGAACGTTTGTCAGCTTTAATACCGAGTACTTTTTGGCTAGTTGTAAATACGCTGAAAATTACCTCAGCTCATAAGCTAACTAGCTAACTGCTACTCGAAATATCATGAAGGTACTGAGGTGTTAGAAACTGTATAGTAGCACCATCAATCCTGGAATTAAATGTATTTATTATTATTATTATTATTATTATTATTTTTAAAACTGTTGTCAGATTAATAGTTGTACACATTTAATGGTTTAAAAATCCTCTCAGGAATTAATCAGATTAGCTTGAGTCCGGCTAGCTCAATCGCGTTGGCTTATTCACTGAAGATTGCAGGGGAGAGATGAAGTGTGCTATAAGGCATTATTACAGTTCAGTCGCGCCATCTACCGGCGACACATTGCAACTTCAGCAGTTTTAATGCAGACTGAAAGTCTAATAAAAATAGGTAAATAAAGAGCCATCTTAGCCCTGTTCAGACAGGATTAGTTTTCCATGTGAAGGTGTGTAATGTAATTATTACTGGAATATCACTGGGATTTTAGTTTTGTGCAAATCCACATTAACAATATTACTATTATTACTGACTGCACGTGTATGCGTATGGAACACTGCATTTTATCTTCTAAAAATAACTCTAGATAATATAAGGGAGAGCCGGCACAACCGTAACACAACAACTTGTTTTCTCTAAACGCAATTATGACTTATTTACGCGAAGTATATCTCTTCAAAACTTGGAACCAAAAAAAACAAACCAGAGTTTAAAACTTGCTGCCTTTAAATCCTCCTCTGAAATTCGTGCTTACGAGTTCAGAGGTCGTGGGCATTTCCCTCTCTTCAGCTTAAGAGGAGGGACAGAGTGAATATGTTAATCAGCATTAAGGGAATTCCCAGTGTGTCCCAGCATGTGTCTATAAAACCTTCACAGAAAGCCAACAAAAGCATAGATCACCTGAGCTTCCAAAGAGAAAGCAGACGTAATCAGATAACAGCATGACTACAGATGTGTGTTTTCCCGAGGTACTGTTACTTTTTTACACTTGTTATCAGTTTGTTGTTTAAATTAGTAGCAATGTATTAGCATTATAACTCGAATATTTTGATTAAATGTCATATACTACTACATCAACATGTGTTTTCTAAAGAGTTTAAACAGAGACATTTTCCCTTTCACTAATGACAAGAATGTTTCCCTAAGAGACATTCACACTGTAATAAGTGTAGAATTAGTTTGGGAAAACCTTTGGACAGAATAATTTAGAAATTTTTTATGATTTCTAGTAATTCTCTGCAAGGAGATGTTTATGTAACTAACTTTTCATACGTTCCACAACATTAAATGTAACTATAAATGGATAAAACGTACGCTGTGTCGTTCTTTAATAAATAAAAATTGTAATCGTTGGTAAATTGCTGTGGTGGAAGACGAATAAAATACTTGGGGACGTGCGGTTATATAAAATAATCAATTTTAGAGTGGTATCAGTTCTCAGCTCAGCTCAGCTCATTCACATCACCACAGTGTTGATTATTTTTCTTTAACAGCACCACGCACAGTGTTTTATTCCTCAAATACCTGGTACATGGTCAGTGTTCTCACGCACCTTCTTCCCAACTCTGTCTTTTGTAGTATCACGACTGCATCTCCGAGTGGGCGCTTGTTCAGGAGCCCGTACTCGGCCCTCAGAACCGATTTCATCCTCTATTCAGTCACACCACTCACAGCGTTCTACAGGTGTGTGATGATGCCCCAGGATCTCCTCAGCCTGATAACATTGATGTGAAGGTGTTTGATCCTTCTAGAAAAATCAACATCCCATTTACCCTAAAGAGCACAGACACCATTGACACACTGACCAAGAAATACCTGCAGATGAGGCCTGAACTGGGGAAACATCTGAACCTTGTCTTCAACGGCAAACCGGTTCTGGCGCACGCTAGCCTGAGAGATCTGGGGGTGAAGCCCGGGGCCGTGTTCATCACCTTCCAGAGATGCCATGGAGGATAAGAGACCGGACATTACACCTCTGTCTTTATCCGTAAAATAAATTTTCCATAAAATCAAACCTGTTTTCACTTCTCACTCTCTCAAAAACAATCTCAGGTCTATTTTAGAATAAAACTGGGTTTATTGTGTTTAACCCTGTAGAGTTGTATTGCCTTTTAATTATTCAGTGGCAGGAAATAAAACAAATATATTACAACACACACTAAACAAGTCATCCTACTTATATCTGTAGTGTAATATAATTTCAAACCATTGTAATCTAGTTTGTTGATATGTCTATATAATTCTATCAGTCAGTCTTGCTTTACATTTTTAACGTAAAACTTTCTTTTAATTTGTAATTCTTTCAGCTGACTGTAATTATCATGTCATTTACTGACCATATTGTTTTAACTCATTTCGATGCTTTTGTTTATTCTGATGTCTTCACGTACTCCTTAAAATGGAAATATATTTTTTTCTATGAGCTTCAGTCTCTCATGATTATTGCTGTGTATAAACTAATTATTAAATTAAATTCCTTGCATAGCCTGATAGAAAAGCTTTCATGTATTAATAAGATTCCTGAAGGTTTTCTGAACCTCTAACAGAAAGCGAAAACAAAGCTGATCTGGTATACTTAGGTAAATTTAGGGTGGTTTCCAGCAGGCACATTTCTTCTGTTGGTGTTCCTCATGGCAGAATGCCATGCATGCGCTCAGATGTCAAGTTAGAAATGCATTTTCTTTAAACGTGCCATGTATAGCAAGAAATAATAAGTGATAGATAGTAAATGCAAATATATGCACTATATGGACCATCACAGAGCCCTGACCTCAACTCCACTGAACACCTTTGGGATCAAAGCGCCTGACCTCAACCTCACTAATGCTCTTGTAGCTGAATGAACACAGATCCCCACAGCCACGCCCCAAAATCTAGTGGAAAGCCTTCCCAGAAGAGTGGAGCACATTATAACAAGGGGGACTAGCTCCATATTAATGCCCATAGTTTCCTTTCATAGGTTCACTCAACGCTATGGGAACACCCTCCAGGTGTGACGATGTTTGAATCACGGCAATTCATTGGCTGATGGCGCTAGCGTCTCCCCTTCGAGGCATCACATCATCGGTGCCTTAAAAGGGATACGCCAGCGCCATCTTACTTAGGTTTCTTTCACTTCAGGTAAGGCGTTTATCTGCCCATGTTAGTGTTCCAGCGACTCATTTTAAGCGGAGACATTTTCTTCCCTCTGAGTGGACACCACGTCTTTCCGCAGGTGTGTGGCTCTGCGGCCTCGCTTCATTAACAATAACGACTTCAACTGAACTCAAAACCCGCCAACACAAGCTTGAAATCTGATTGGACAGGACTCCCTAAACATTATTGTCTAAACCGAACTATATCGTTGAAATGTCAATGTGATATTCTCTAATGAGTTACATTACAAATACCATTACAAACCATCAACTAACCATTACCATTTCTATTAATGGTCCTTAATGGTATCCATTAGACATAACATGCCACCAATAGAAGGCAACATTTTACCAGTAGAGACCCACAGGGACCATTACAGTTTACATTAAAACCAATACAATTCCCATTATAACCATTAAAACCATTACAAATTCTATGCAAGGTTTTTTTGTTTTGTTTTGTTTGTTTGTTTGTTTTCAGCAGGCATGGAAGGGATTTATTTATAATCGCACTATCCGGTGTCACCCAGATGAGGATGGGTTCCCTTTTGAGTCTGGTTCCTCTCAAGGTTTCTTCCTCATATCGTCTCAGGGAGTTTTTCCTCACCACCGTCACCTCTGGCTGCTCATTAGGGATAAATTCATACGTTTAAAATCCGAAATGTATATATTTCTGTTAAAATGCTTTGACAGTGCCCATTATTAAAAGCGCTGTACAAATAAAACTGAATTGAATTACGACGTGCTGTTTATTCAACTGGGTTTATGTTCAACAAAATGGACGGTATACGAGAAAAGTGCTTTTGTTTTAATTCATTCGTTTTTTTGTATCATCACCTGTGCAAACTACATCTGTACTGATCAGTTAACGTGTAAAATTAGCATTAAATCTCTCCTATAAGCATCAAATATATCATTTTTTTTTGCATATGCTCTTTTTGTTATTGCCACGCCCCCAACTCAGAGGAAAACACGATTTCTCGAGTTGTACTTACGACATCGTGGTGGTGTTCAAGTGTGCTCACTTCGTAATTCCAATCATCCGGACATGGCTTGAATGCAACATAAGTTACTGAGCTCCTAGCACAAGTACAGGCTACATACATATTATGGTCATGTGACCTGTGTGTGGCCACGCCCCCTATGACCAGCTTTTATCATAAACATCACAACAATTAGTTTATATATAAATATGGTGTGTAGTATGCGCGCGCAAGTGTAGCTTTACATATAGTATAGTCGAGTTAGTACTATTAATAATAACGCAGAATACTCCTCCTCCATTCGTTTTTTTTAAAAATTCTAAATTTTTTAAAACTAAAAGTATAAAATTCTTATAAAAATTAAAATTCTAAATTTAAAAGTAATTTGGACCATACCATTATAAAGGCAACTAAAATCCAATGTCTTTACAGTGTTAAATGTGTTTCTTAACCTCGGGAAGGACTTCACTGCACACAGGAGAGCTGACTGTCCATTTTGTCTGAAATATTTTGACACTAGATGGAGACACCAGCGCAGGACTCGTCTTAGAGGCCTGGGACAGGACATTTGACTCAATTACAGGAATTATCACCGTATTATTATAGAGGTTTTCACTCTGATGGAGGTTGCAGAATGATTTTTTCAACAAAAAAATAGAATTACTTCTGCTTGGATGAAGGATGGAACATCAGCTCTGTAATAATGTGATAAAAACTCAACTCTTTATATTAATATATAATATTTAGTGCAGGTGTGAAAAGTTAAATGATCTGGAACATTGGTATTAACATTAACATATATATTAACATGATGGTATTTTTTCCACAACACAGAATATGTTTACAATATGAACTGTATTTTAATGTTAAAAAAAAAAAAAAAAAAAGGAAGCGCTTGTTGAGAATTGGTTTTTGCTGATGATGTTGATAATGTTGAAGAATAGTATATATATATATATATATATATTTTAACTGATTAATTCTTCCTGACCAGGATTGGTGTGGATGCGGAGTCTGTCCCAGGAACACAATCTGTATGTGCAGATATTATATAACAATAAAATAATAGTAGTAGACGTGACAACACAGTTACCAGAATGAAAACATTTACTCATAACCCATTAATAGTTTACATTTAGCGAGAATAATTATAGGGCTTTTTCCAGTTTCAGCTCATTTGTATGTGCCTAGTTATGCATTAGGTGTTACTGTCTCAAACAGGGCAACCTTACTGGAGTTTTAAATGAAGTGAGTTTTAAATCTTCGGATTAGGGCTTACGCAATGACACTACCTGGATCTGTATCTATTTAGTGCTCCAGAAATCAGGTGGTCTGGACTTTTTATTTTTATTTTAATGTGAACCCTACTACCATTATGAACATAACTTTATACAGAGCAAAACGTCCTGAACTTCTACAGTTCCTCAACCTCAGTTACTTCACTTGAGTTCATAACTGATATAAACTAGATGCCCTGTGACTGAGTAAACCCAGGAACTATCTTTCAAAACAATGATGTCTTTCCCAAAACATTACAGAAAGATCAGAAGCTGAGACACAGTGCTGCTGTGAGTTTAAACGAGGCCCTTTAAGAGCCACTGCATCATAATGCCAGGACGATTTCTTTTAATAACGATATAGAATGTTCATAAAATGATGAAAAACACACACAATGTGTACATGTACATGCAAAGATTTTTTAAATGAGGTGAAGTTTCTGGAGCCACTGCTGGTAGACCAAAATAATAGTAATAATAATAATAATAATAAAATATATAATAATAAAATATATAATAATAATAATAATAATAATAATAATAATAATAATAATAAACAACTTCCTATTCATATCTGTATTTATATCTATTCATTCTGAATAATTTATTCATCTTTCTTTACATTCCTGACCTTCATGTCTGAGCTCATGCTCCTACATGAAAGTAAAAACGCAACTTTTTTGTTGTGCCCCTCTGGGCACAACATCTGTATCTCATTTGAACACATTATCTCTTCATTCTTAATAACAATCATATTTGTTTCATCCCTACATTTACGGCATTTGGCAGACATCATTATCCAGAGCGATTTATGTTCGTCTCATTTAGCAGTTCAGGGCCTTGCTTAAGTGTGGTGAGGCATGTAGATGAGTTTAGATGGTAAATGGTCTGCACTTATATAGCACATTTGAAACTTAGCAGTTCTACAAAGCTTTACACTCATTCCCCCATTAACACACACCACTGGGAGCAACTTGGGGCACGTAGGTGCATGTAGAGGTTCAGGGATCGAACCATCAACCCTGCGATTAGTGGACAACCCACTCTACCACCTGAGCCACAGCCGTGTGTGTAGAGGTGTGTTGAGGTGTGTAGAGGTGTGTAGAGGTGTGTTGAGGAGTGTAGAGGTGTGTAGAGGTGTGTTGAGGTGTGTAGAGGTGTGTTGAGGAGTGTAGAGTGGTTTAGATCATCATAATAATGATAATAATAAACTTTCTATTCATATCTGTATTTATAACTGTTCATTCTGAATAATTTAGTCATCTTTGTTTACATAACTAATTACACACATATTACATATTAGTAATGAATGCTATAAATGCAACGCATTCGTGTTAATGAATGTAGAATATGTGAGCTTCATGTCTGAGCTTATGTTCCTACATGAAAGTTTTTCTTGTTGTGTTTTCAGGCAAGCTATTTCCTTGTCAGTTAATTTAAATTAAAAAAAAAGACCGGTTCTACAGAGCAAGCCTTTCATTTTTATTCCTGACATTGATGTTGAATTTAGTTGTTATTATTGATATACTGGATATTCTTGGCTGCATTAAAATATGTGAATTTAATTAAAAATCTTCTTTTACTTCATATTGTAACCCTAGCCCATATTAGTTCTTGACTCTTTTTACCCCTAGTTAAAAAAAAATAAAAAATGACTTGTCTCCTTTACGTAAAAAATAAATATCATATTTATAAGTACAAGGTACATAATAATCACAGTTCCACCCTGATAAATACTACCTTAAAACAAATAATCATGTAGTAAATCAGATTTAAATAAGAGATTATGTTTAAGAAGATATAGAAACAATGTAATTCCTTTCTCCATTTGTAAAACTGCACTGATTCATTTAAAATGATGGATTTCAATGTTTAATGTGATAACATACCTCGTGTAAAGAGGATGTATTTCAGCATAATTAGGAGCAGAACATTCGCCAGTTCTTTGGGTCTGTTCCTTGCCATTCCACCAGTGGTAGTATTTACACCTTTGAATTTGTTTAGTCACCACTGGTGTTGCTGCTGTTGTTGGTTGAGGACCGACAAGTGTATTGGTAACATTTCGTTCACCTGTAATGAAAATATCATACAAAATAAGAGGACATAAGAGTAGTATTCTGGATTGCATAGTGTGTAACTAGTTTTTAATATATATGTATATATTAGAAACTACTGCATGATTTAAAAAGTACACACAACAAAACACTCCACGAAAACAATGCAGCTGTTAATATTTTGCTGTAGGGATTCCTCTATTTCTGTTTTGCTGGGCACCGATGACTGATTTACAAAAATCAGCTGTGTGGTCACGCCAGGCCTAAGGATTACAAAAACATCATAGATAGACCAAAATAAAACTTTTTGGTTGAAATGAGAAGTGTTGTATTTGGAGAAAGGAAAACACTGCATTCCAACATAAGAACCTTATCCCATCTGTGAAACATGGTGGTGGTAGTATCATGGTTTGGGCCCGTTTTACTGCATCTGTGCCAGGACGACTCGCCATCATTGATGGAACAATGAATTCTGAATTATACCAGCAAATTCTAAAGGAAAATGTCAGGATATCTGTCTGTAAACTGAATCTGAAGAGAAAGTGGGTCATGCAGCGAGACAACGATCCTAAGCGCACAAGTCATTCTACCAAAAGAACGGTTAAAGAAGAATAGAAGTAAAATTCTAAAGGGTTCACAAACTTTCAAGCAACACGCTCCATTCATGTACTGCTCACGATCACCAGTAAAACAAAGTTCGCTCAAATCCCGCTCCGACATGAAATTTCTGTAGACTTGTTTTTGTTTGTAATACATTGGTTGAATAAATGTCACAATTACAGTAATAGAGATAATAATTATGGTATTTGTGGGTGAGCTTCTGTTACAGGCTGTGCCTTTTATTAATTTTATTAATTTATTTAAATTTATTAACTTGATTACTTTAACAGATGTCTATCTAGCACCTTGGTAAATTTATATAAAAGGCAATAACTGAAAAAGAATATTTCATAATCATTATTTTATTTCCGTCAACTGGTTGAGCAAAAGACTATTCAAAACAGGCCCATGTTAAAACAAACAAACAAACAAAAAGAACTTTCAGAATTAAACACACCTGGATTATTTACCAGCGTTAATAAGAATAAAAAAAATATCACAAGCTAAGCGGCACTTAAAGAGCACACACTGCTTCTCCTTCCTCTCACAGGATATGATGCATATACACTGCCCTCCATTAATATTGGCCCCCTTGGTGAATATGAGCAAAGAATGCTGTGAAAAATGGTCGTTATTGTTTAACCTTTTGTTTAAAAAAAAATCACAAACACTCTGCTCTCATGGATACCAAACAACTGCAAACAAAACAGGTTTATATATATATATATATATATATAAATCTTTGTTAAATATAGGTGTGCAACAATTATTGACACCTTTTTAGTCAATACTTTGTGCTGCCTCCTTTTGCCAAGATAACAGCTCTGAGTCTTCTCCTATAATGCCTGATGAGGTTGGAGAATACATGGCGAGGGATCTGAGACCATTCCTCCACACAGAATCTCTCCAGATCCTTCACATTTCGAGGTCCACGCTGGTGGACTCTCCTCTTCAGTTCACCCCACAGGTTTTCTATGGGTTTCAGGTCAGGGGACTGGGATGGTCAGGGCAGGACCTTGATTTTGTGATCAGTAAACCATTTTTGTGTTGATTTTGATGTATGTTTTGGATCATTGTCCTGCTGGAAGATCCGACCACGGCCCATTTGAAGCTTTCTGGCAGAGGCAGTCAGGTTTTCATTTAATATCTGTTGATATATGATAGAGTCCGTGGTGCCATGTATTGGTAGCTCAGTGGTTAAGATGTTGGACTACTGATTAAAAGGTCGTGAATTCAAATCCCAGCACCGCCAAGCCGCCACTGTTGGGCCCTTGAGCAAGGCCCTCAACTACTCAGATGTATAAATGAAATAAATGTAAGTTGCTCTGGATAAGGGTGTCTGCCAAATGCCATAAATGTAAATGTATCCTAACAAAATGTCCAGGTCCTCTGGCAGAAAAACAGCCCCAAAACATTAAAGAGCCACCACCATATTTAACCGTGGGCATGAGGTACTTTTCCATATGGCTACCTCTCTGTGTGCTCCAAAACCACCTCTGGTGTTTATTGCCAAAAAGCTCTGCTTTGGTTTCATCTGACCATAGAACCCGATCCCATCTGAAGTTCCAGCAGTGTCTGGCAAACTGAAGACGCTTGAGTTTGTTTTTGTTTTTATTAGCATTTTCCATACTATCCCAACTTTTTCGGAAATTGGGGTTGTATTATTGGAGAACATTTTATTACTGGAAAAAAAAAACACTTTTCTTTAAACCTTTTTGTTTTATTTTTATTTTTTTAAATGCAGTGAGTAAACAGTAAAACTCACAGAGTTCATCTCATTTTCTTCTCCTCAGCACAGGATTTTGCAGTCACATGCAGAAGATTTCACTGTGCAAGACTGAAAACTGAAAAAACCCCACATCATCTGTCTAAAAATGTGACTCCACCGCCCCGTGATTTATGTCTGTACGAGTCTATCTGCTCATCTGCTTATTTATCTTTTAGACATCAAATGGCACGATGTATTCCTGGTATCTGCACATTTGCATTTTTACCCGTCAGTGACGTTTTTTCTGGTATGTGTGACAAGTTATTTAAAGGTCATTCACCTAAGAGAGAAAAAACAGGAGACAAATTGTTTGTAAATTTATAAAACTATCATTACATATGTAATACATTTAAAGGCAAAAAGTGCAATTAGAGTGAACCAGTGTTTTAAAATAGATTTTCAGTACATAGTGTTTATTTATGTTGTTTTAGGATGAGATAAAATGAAGTGTCAAAAAAATGTATCTCAAATGCAATTCCGTGATCTTATTACAACACAAGATGACAAAGAGTGTCTCTAGAAATTTCTGGGGTTGTCAGAAATTTGCAGTAAAAATTGGTGTAGCATTAAAGGCACTTTCTAAAATGAATTACTAAACTCTATCATTTCCTTGTTGCCTGTGTGGAGCCTTTACAGTATGCAATCCTTACATTGCATGCAGTACTTACCTTGGGTTTAGTATGGGTAGTATACCATTGCAAACAAAGCCACACAATAATACACGGCTGATTTTAGATTTTACGTTTACCGTGAGTTGTCTTCAATGATACCACGTTACGATGTCATGCAACTGATGTTACTGCACCCCATGGTGCCTGGACCCGCCAGTTGCTGCTTGCACCTATACTT
The DNA here is from genome assembly GCA_023630585.1 of Cranoglanis bouderius. Taxonomy (NCBI): domain Eukaryota; kingdom Metazoa; phylum Chordata; class Actinopteri; order Siluriformes; family Cranoglanididae; genus Cranoglanis; species Cranoglanis bouderius. The sequence continues at coordinate 904,198 of CM042569.1, forward strand.
GTTTGCTTGAACACACGCATAAACTTTTGTTTCCTAAAATATAAGCAACCAAAGAATGTGACCAAACTCCACAGAGCTCCAGTCTCTGTCTTCTCAACTGCATTTTTAGACGTAAGTCATAACACAGCAGTGACGTTTTCCTCACTGATGACGCACAATAAAGGCCACTCACATAAGAGAGAGAAGAAAGAAGAAAGTTTTATACGGCTGCTTCTACATCAACTCACGTTCTTAGGACTTTGTCGTGTTCTCATTTAATTTGATTAATTTGTTTCTGTTTCCTTAATGTAATGCTGCGATCCACTGTACTCAGAACTTGGAAAAACCTGACCTCTGACACAGAAAAGTACAATGGACCCGGTTGTTCAACTTGGAATTTCAGGTTTAAATCAGTACTAGTGAACAGGTCATTATTATTTTTTTATCCCACAGTGCTGTTGAATTCTGGATTGTGATTGGTCAGAAGGTGTTGATAAATTTTATATAACAGCAGCTCTGACAGCAGCGCAGGCTTATATTAATGCGCTCGTTCTAATACGTTATCGTTTCTATAGTAACAGCTCGTTCCCAGGGACGTGTCTCCAGTGTCGGTGATTTTTAACAAAATCAGAATGTTACAAGAATGTCCACGTATGTGTTTCATCGTGCAGTGTTTTATTAGAATGGTCGCTTAAGTGTTAGGATAAATTTAGCATTATAAGGGAAAAATTCCTCCTTCATATGACCATAAATATGTCTTCTCATAAATATGTGATTTTCTATTTTGGTACTTCCTCAATCCAGTTGTGCGTAGTCACTGACTCACAATTGGTTTATGATATAACAAAAAATGCAGGATCTGTTTTCAGCTTCCAGAGCCAAACTTAAGCCAAAATTGTTTAGCTAGCTTTTTTTTTTTAATTATTTTTTATTTTTATTTTTTTTTTTTAGAAAAAGAATTTTGTAATTTTTTTGAAAAAGAATGTGATACTTCATAATTCACAAACATACAGAGTACATATCCACATTTAATTACTGGATAAAATTTTATTAATGGAATAAACACTTTTCTTTAACGCTCAGGAGTCAACTGAATGACTGATTTACTGACCTAAACTATTAAGGTGCCCTATGTAGCTTCTACCAACAATGACATGGAGCAACTTTCAGCCAAGTGTATGACCCTGATTGTGAGAAGGACCTAACAGTGACCGAGTGAGAGTGAAACTGTCAACCAGACACAGGAAGTCAGCAGCCATGGGCTTTAGAGAGGCAACAGTCATGGGTGTTAAAATCACCAATAACTAAAATATTATTGTAACAAGGTACAATGTCAGATCAATCAGAGAATTAATCAGTAAAAGCCTTGTAAGGTTTAAGAGGTTTATAACCAAGAGCACATATTACTGGGGCAGAGAGCACCACTTTGCATAACTGGACATCAAAACTGGCAAATATGTTGACAGGTAGTTGTTTGCATTTAAAACTATTTTTGAGAATAGTAGCCAGCTCTCTGCCACGACCAGAAGACCTGAGCTGAAGAAACTCCAGTTATCAGGGAGAGGGGTAAGATTCCTGTCTCTAAGCCTGGTCTCTGTCACAAAGAGAAAACCCAGAGTGCAAAAAGTTGTGTAAAAAATCTTTTGCTCAACAGGGTCCATGCACTGACTAGTGCAATTTTTGTAGTAGATATGGCTGCAAGATGAGCTGTGTTTTTATCAGAGTGTACTCCAATGCACAGAGAAGATCAGGATTAGCTCCAGTAGCTCTGACAGTGACCGTGCTGTGGGCTTCTGAGATGTAGATGGAATATAACTATTAGATGCAGAGACTGTACGCAGTCTACATCTGGAGCCTCAGTGGAAATATCAGGCACAGCAGGAGCCAATGGGGGAATTTCGCCAGGGATTTTTTAATGACCACAGAGAGTCAGGACCCCGGTTTAACGTCTCATCCAAAAGACAGTGCTCTTTAAAGGCAAAAAGTTCCATTAGAAGGAACGAGTGTTTTAAAATAAATCTTCTCCACATATTAGGCAGGTGGTTTTAATGTTATGTTAACGTTAGCTGGTCAGTGTTATGGCTGATTGGTGTATATTTGCCTATAAATGCGTCAAACACAATTCCGTGATTTTATTACAACACAGGATGACAGAGTGGCTCCGGAAACTTCTGGGGTTGTCAGAATGTCGCAGTAAAGATTGCTCAAAATTGCTGGTTATTAATTTTAATTTTAATTAGCTTTTAGAGTAAAGCCTTAAAGAAACACTGCATGCACATTTCCAGGTAAAAGATACACACACAATGTGCAAAAGACACACTCATACGTTTAGTTTATCAAACTTTTTCTGAGAGAAGGTATTGTTTTTATAAGTTGTTTTATGTACTGGTTTTAAAGTTGACATTATATATGTGATTTCATTTTCATTAAAAAGTAAATTAATAGGTGAGTTAGTTATATTGGTTTTGAATTTTCCATTTTATTCTGTACATTCTGATGTGAAGCAGGTCTGATGAGCTGAAACAGGTGCCAAGTTGGAGTTATGCACATTAAACCCATAATGTATACAGAGTATTTGTCATTGCCTACTACATAGTTATGTGACAACCTGAACATTTACTTCAGAAAAACATTTCACCTTCTGTGTATTTTTAGTTACTTTAAGCCAAGACAGTCACACAAACGTCACCATTTTCCAAATAATTAACTCCATTTATTCTCCACAAAGGAATGGTTACAAAAGTGAATAGTGTGTGTGTGAAGGCACATGGCCAACAACACACAGACAAACCGTAACATTCACATACCCTGAACTTAGCACTAGCTTGGGTGGGGTTTAGTATTCATAGTATGCCATTACAAACAAAGCCGTACACGGTTTTATGATAATAGTTTCATGGAATGGTTTCAGTTTACAGGAAAACACAGTGTATACATATCACATCGCTAAATAAGCCGGTCCATAAACACTTCGAGCAAGTGATATGCGACCAAATATAGAGCGTTATATACTTTCATTTACTTCAAGTCATATCTGTCACTACAAATTTGCTCGCCTAAAAATTGGGTGGTCTGATACAAAAGGTTCTGTGTTTTATGTTGTTTAACACGTCTAGATGTAATAAAAGCTGAAATCCTAAACTCTCGTCTCATCTCCATCTTCTGATCTCAAACCCAAATGTCTTTGGTGTACAGCACAAACTAATGACTTGGCCTTGCCGTTGTAACATAATTCTACACATAATTCAGTATTAAACTTTTATATAAAGAACGTAAAATGTATTAACATTTACTATTTCTGATAAATGATAATTGAACTAGATTTGATTAAAGCTGGATGTCACTGTTGCCTTCAATGTGGCAGTTTTCTTTAAAATTTTGTAAAATAACTAACATGCATATCTTGAAAATCCTGATCCATCATCAGTGTACTTTAGGCATACTTAAAATCTTTGTATTGTACCGTGAACCCAGCACTAGTCTGGGTGGGGTTTAGTATGCGAAGTATGCCACTGCAAACAAAGCCTTACAGTCTTTGCTAGTAGTTTTATGACATGGTTTCGGTTTACAGGAAAACATTGTGCATACATAATCATCATCGAACAAGCTGTTCCAGAATAGAACAGGAGACTGGAAATACTCAACTTCCTATCGACACTGCTTTCAGAATTCTGATGTTTTAGCTGTTATTAATTATTATTGAGCTATACTTTTTAATGATTTAACTAAAAAGGAGAATGTTATTTATTAGTTTGTTATTGTCCTATAATCAAGAATAGTACATTTATGGTCAAACCTATTATCATTAACATTAGCAAGACAAAGGAACTGGTTACCATCTACTGGGAAGATGTGGAGATGGGGCAGTGGAGATGGAGTCACTAGAGGCAGTGATGGAGGAGATGATGGTAGTAGTTTTATGAAAATTCTGAATATTTTGAGCTCCATGACATGATATCCAGGAGCACCTTTCACAACCTGATCATTCCACCAAGGTCTCAGAAGAAGTGTGATAGGGGATAATTTCTGCCAACTGCTATCAGACTCCACAACGCCTCTCTCACAATAGGGAATTATGGAATAAGAATATGATCTGTTTTGTGCTTGATTTTCAATGGTTTTGGCACAAACTTGAAATTTCCTTCACAGTAAACTCATAACCTCATGTGTCACGTCTCACACACCCTGAATGTGAATATTTCAGTCAGTGTTGTGTAATTGTGTTTCTTCACTTACCGCATTACCCATATTTAGCCCTGGGGGATGATTAAGTTGATCTGTCTATCTTTTTGTGCATCTTTCTGTCATCACAGAAGAAATAAGGGAAAGGATTACAGGGGCATTCCAGTCTCTTCATTCTTACAGGGAATTATTCAAAGTTATGAAACAAATGCTTTTCAGTTTTCTTTAAAAGAACAGAGTTTAGCCAAAAAAAAAAAAAAAAAAAAAGGTACCTCAAACCTTTTATTGACAGTAATCTAAACTACAGCTTACTTATTAAAATAATATTTAGATCAGGAGTATCACACTGCTAGGCCACAGCATTCCATAGAAACTATATGAAGGCTAATGTGAAGCTTTGGCCCTTACCCAAATAGTGCACTTGTAGTCTTTCAGTTCTCATGGATACATGCCCACCAGGTTGTGTCTCATTATGTATTTTGAGGAAAATAAAAAGTTGTTGACATAAAGCCCCTCTATACACTCTTAAAGTCCTCATGAAATGGCTTTAGAGCCAGAGCATGTGAGCAAAGCAGTGTGGGGAGCGGAGTGCTGATAATTCCTCCGGAGCGGAGAACGCCTTTCTTAAGATTCCGCTTAAGAACTCGCTCAGACCTCTCAGCACCGCTCGCTCAACCCAGAATGCACTTTTTAATATGCTCGTTTGAGAAACTGCGAGATTAAAAACGAATAAACAGGACAGCCTGTAACAGAATCTCACCCACAAGCGGACCCTGAAGCGGGCAGTTAAGATTGTGGCTGACCCCTCTCACCCTGAACACAAACTTTTCGAGGCACTCCCCTCTGGCAGGAGGCTGCGGTCCATCAAGACCAAAACCTCACGCCACAAAAAGAGTTTCATTCCACCCACAACTGCCCTCATCAACAATACTCAGGACCCACCATAGTCTCTTATCCACCTCCATGGACATTAACAAACAACCCCACATTGTAATTTCATGCTTTACTGCACCTTCTTACTTTCAAACTGTGAGCATTTGCACTGGACCACTTTTACACTAATGTACAGTTTATGTCTTTATTTTTCTTTTCCGTAATCTTTATATTTTTATATTTATGCCAACCATTTTATATATGGATATATTTTATATATATGGATAAATTTTTTATGCTTCTCATTTTCATAACTTTTTCTCTTGTTTGGCTTATTAATAATATTTTATTTCACTATTATTGTTAAGCACCAGTACACCAAGACAAATTTCTAGTGCATGTAAACCCACAGTACTTGGCAGTAAAGGTGATTCTGATTTTATATCAGAATTATTACACATCTACATTACATTTACAGCATTTGGCAGAGACCCTTATTCAGAGTGACTTACATTTATCTCATTTATACATTTGGGGCCTTGCTCCCAACAGCTCTTGCTGCCCAACAGTGGCAGCTTGGCAGTGCTGGGGTTTGAACTCATGACCTTCCAATCAACAGCCTAACATCTTAACCACTGAGCTGCCAGCCATTTCTTCCCCACCAAGGGGTGGTTGGAAAAGGGAATAGTTAGCAGCCTAATCTAAACCACTGTGACCCTGACCGGGCGGAGCCTGAACTCTGCGAATGCATGACACAGCACTGCACGTTCACGTTAAAGAATGCTCTCCTTCTTTGTTATGTGTGTCATATCTGATAGCTCACCTGCATGAATGAATAAACCACCCACATGACGTTTTGTTGTGTTCCACGCAGGATCTCTGATCGCAGCCAGATTACCAAAAAAAAAAAAAAAAAAAGCACAGACAGTGTGCCTCTTATTTGCGTCTGTATGTGTGGCTGTTACAACCTGGAATTAAAGACTGCTGCATCCATGAGCAGTCCTAGACCTGCAGTTTCACAGTTGCAGCTTCAAATCAGTGTATATGAATCTTTTTTATAGTTTTTATAGCGGACGTCAATCTTATAAATTTTTAAACATCCCGAATCAGTATCATCTGACTCTGTTTGCTGAAATCTTGTGACTAGGCTACATTGATACATGTTTTGGAGTTCTGCAGATTCTTAATAATAAGGACATTGAATAATGTCTGAGGACATTGCTCCACCTCCCTGCTTCAGAAGCAAGTGCGACAGTTAACATCTCCAGAAGAACTGTAGCTGGTTCTGCAAGATGCTCAATAAAACTTACCAGCTCATTTCCTTATAAAACTGCACCAATAGCCTAACTAATTGTACTGGAGACTACTATTTTAATTTTTTTGTCACACCAAATATTGACTTTGTTTCATTTATTACTGTTTACTGCTCTTTACGGTATTTTTTAAATGTAGAAACGTTTAATTTAATTATTTTGAAGGCATCTTTGCTCTACAGCATTTCTTTGCATGTGCCTAAAACTCTTGCACAGTACTGTATTTCATACTAAATAGTTTTAGATCTTCAAATGAAATACAACATAAAACAAAGGCAACCTGAGTAAACACAAAAAACACACAAAAAATTTTTATGATGTTATTTATTTAAGCACAAAAGTTATCCAAGGGTCTGGGAAGGGTTACAAAGCTATTTCAAAGGCTCTGGGACTCCAAAAGAACCACAGTGAGAGCCATTATCTCCAAATGGAAAAACTCGGCACAGTAGTGAACCTTCCCAGATGTGGCTGACCTTCCAAAATTCCTCCAAGAGCACAGCAACGACTCATCCAGGAAGTCACAAAAGAGCCAAGGACAACATCAAAGGACCTACGGGCCTCTCTTGCATCATAAAGGCCACTGTTCATGACTCCACTATCAGAAAGACACTTTGGCAAAAATGGCATCCATGGAAGAGTGGTGACTGAATTGTGCCAAAACACACCTTGATGATCCTCAAACCTTTTGGGAGAATGTTCTGTGGACTGATGAGTCAAAAGTGGAACTGTTTGGTAGACAGAGGTCCCGTTACATCTGGAGGAAACCAAACACCGAATTCCACAAAAAGAACATCATACTTACAGTCAAGCATGGTGGTGGCAGTGTGTTGGTGTGGGGATGCTTTGCTGCTTCAGTGCCTGGATAACATGGAATAACAGAGAAATATGAATTCTGCTCGCTACCATAAAATCTTAAAGGAGAATGTCTGGTCTTCAGTCCCTAAGCTGAAACTCAAGAGCAACTGGATTATGCATCAAGACAATGATCCTAAGCACAGGAGTAAATCCACCTCAGAATGGCCAAAAAAAGCAAAATGAAAGTTTTGGAGTGGCCTAGTCAAAGTCCTGACTTGAACCAATTGAGATGCTGTGGCAGGACCTTAAACGGGTAGTTCATAGTCCAGTGTGGCTGAACTTAAGTAGTTCTGCAAAGAAGAGTGGGCCACAATTCCACCACAGTGCTGTGAAAGACTGATCGCCAGTCTGGAAGCGTTTGGTTGCAGTTATTGCTGCTAAAGTTGGCACAACCAGATTTTAAGTTTAAGGGGGCAATTAGTTTTTCACATGGGTGATAGATGTTGGATGACTTATTTTTGCTTCAATAAATAAAAATGGACATTTTCAATGCTTGTGGTATTTTCTTATAGCCATTTCCCATTTTGTGAAGCTCAACAACCTTTTGCTGCTCATCACAGCTATATTCCTTGGTCTTACCCATTGTTATGAATGACTAAGGGAATTTGGCCTATGTGTTACCTCATATTTATTCCTCTGTGAAACAGGAAGTCATGGTTGAACAATTTCCTGTTCCTAGTCACCCAGGTGAATGAATTCATAGGGATGCCAATAATTGTTACACACCTATATTTAACAAAGTTTTTTTTTTTTTTGATAAACCTGTGTAGTGTTACTAATTGTTTCATATCCATGAGAGCAGAGTATTTTTTGTGAATTGTTTAACAAAAGATCAAAAGGTTAAACAATGAAGACAATTTTTTGCTCATATTTACCAAGGGTGCCAATATTAGTGGAGGGCACTGTGTATACTAACCACATTTACATAAAAGTTGAGATTTTTTTCTAAGATGCAATAAAAACAAAAATCTGTGATTTGTCAAGTCTCTTGAAACTTTAATTAACTGTCAAAAGTACAAAGAAAAGATATTCAATGTTTTCACTGACCAACTTAATTGTATTTTGTAAATATAAACAAATTTAGAATTTGATGCCTCCAACACACTCAAAAAAAAGTTGTGACAGAGGCATGTTTACCGATGTGTTACATCACCCTTCCTTTTAATTACACTTTTTATTGGTTTGGGAACTGAGGATACTAATTACTGCAGTTTTCAGCTGCTCAACAGTCCTTGGTCGCCATTGTCTGATTCTCCTCTTCATGATGCAGCAAAGTGTTTTCAGCAATGTGAGCTTACAAGTTTCAACATATACGTATGCGTCCAGACTGGTTTGGCAGTGCTTACTTTGTACCAAAGCACTTGGGTGCTTTGTGGGGTTAGTAGGTTTTGTGTAATGAAGAATTTGAGAAGGTGTAACTATGTTGTGTTGTGTTTGTGGGAGAGAGACAAAATTCTGGTACAAATTCCACTGTCACAAGTTGTTTTGCTCAATAATACCTTCATAAGGTTCACGTTCCATGGGAACAGGGCCGGTTGATATCCTAGGATGCACTGAAATGGATTTCCACTCATTCCCTTCTCTTATTCTGACCAGGTTGTAAGCGCTTTGCAAGTCGGGCTTGGTGAACACTTTGGCTTTACACAGTTGTTCAAGAGCCGCTGGTACCAGGGGCAGAGGATAACGGTACCTGACTGTGACTTGGTTCAAACCTGTAATCTATGCACGGGCGCAGGCCACCCCTTTCCTTTTCCACAAAGAAGAAGCCAGTGGAGGCTGGTGAGGTGGAGGGGCATATATACTCCTTTTTGAGGGCCTCCTCAATGTACTTCTCCATGGCTTGGGTTTCTTTGGCAGAAAGGGAGTAAATCAGGTTGCGAGGGGTCATGGCTCCTGCTAGAAGTACGATGGCAGAGTCATGGGGTGATGTGATGGAAGCCCACTGGCCTTGGCTTTGCTGAACACTTCACAGAATTTGTGATACTTAGGGGGAATTTCTATGCGGACTTGAAGTTCCAGGCTTTCTATGGAGGTTGATGCAATGGCTATGGGGGGGGGGTGCTAAAACAATGGACATGACAGGGCCATAAGCGCCCAAGGCTCATTGATGTGCGTGGGGAGCAAAGGCTATGAATCAAAAGAAAGTAGTATTTTGGATCTGGAATGGTAAGAATACTAATTACTTTTATCTTGCTTTTCTAAATATATTATGTTCAATCCTTTGTGATTGCATCTTTTATTCTGTTTTTTATTCTGAGCACTATTCTCATTCAGCTTCCTTAATAGCACCATTATTTTAAACATTTTCTGTTTGCCATGTTGAATGCACAGCATTTTCCACTGCATGCATGTCCAATTTTGTTTTTGGTTATCTCCTTGTAACTTATTCTGTAAATTCTGGAGAGGTCTCATGTTGAGCCAGCTTTCTCAGTCTACACCACTGAGTGGTTGCTCAGGCTGTGTATTAACAATTAAAGATTATCTTATCTTAAAGATTATCTTAAAGCCTCGTCAGCAAACAAGTCTTCCACTCCGACTACGTCTACAAACACCTCTTCAACAAAACACTTCTGTAGTAGCTGCAGTATTCAACAGTTTTATATATATATATATATATATATATATATATATATATATATATATATATATATATATATATATATACACTTTATTTATTTATTTATTTATTCAGTTAAAGAAGTTCTATCGAAGTGCAGTGACTTTGACAAGGGCCAAATTGTGATGGCTAGATGACTGGGTCAGGGCATCTCCAAAACGACAGGTCTTGTGGGGTATTCCTACCAAACACCGCACCCAGTGGTTAGTACCTACCAAAAGTGCTCCAAAGAAGGACAACTGGTGAACCAGCAACAGGGTCATAGGTGCCCAAGGCTCACTGATGCGTGTGAGGAGCGAAGGCTAGCCCGTCTGGTCCGATCCCACAGAAGAGCTACTGTAGCACAAACTGCTGAAAAAGTTAATGCTGGCTCTGATAGAAAGGAGTCAGAACACACAGAGCATCACAGCTTGCTGCGTATGGAGCTGCGTACCTGCAGAGTTTTGTCAGAGTGCCAATGTTGACCCCTGTACACCACCGAAAGCTCATACAATGGGCACGAGAGCATCAGAACTGGACCATGGAGCAATGGGAGAAGGTGTCCTGGTCTGATGAATCATGTTTTCTTTTACATTATGTGGATGGCCACTTATCCATTTATGATATTGTGGTGCCTCGTGATTTATTTATATACTGTATCTATTACAACTTTTGGTACTGACTTTACAAAAATCATTACATGACAGGTGATGAAATCAAAGGATTCAAAAAAGAACATCCATTTTGTAGTCCTCCTCTTGAAAAGCTCATGAGTTGGAATCCTCTTATGGCCGTTTTAGCAAAGCATTTTGTCTGTACCACCCTCCCCTTTACAGCTGTTTTTAATACCCTTCATTAAATTTACTGTACATTTAAATTAAGGTATTTTTCACCACATTTCCTTTAATGGGTTTATCTTTTTCTCCAACTGATTAGCAAGCAATCGATAGTTAAATATTCGCACTGAGATACTGGCAAAGTTGCAAATAAATCTTAAAAATCTTTAAAATGACTGGCTTATGCTTTCCTTAATTGGTGTCAATTGTCACTGAATTAAATTTGCACTTTTATTACATTTAAACAGTAAAAATTGTTCAGTTAATTTCGTTAACGAAAACTGATCAAAAATGTTCAACAACCTTTTTTCCCCCTGACTAAGATGAGACGATGACAAGGTGACATTGACGTCATTAAACATTAACTGTGACTATATTAACATACAATATTGTTGTCAAAAAAAGACGAGACTAAAATGTAGTTTAGAAAATAAAAACTTTGCCAAAATAAATGTGAGTTACGCACATAAGTGTAGCAGGGATATTCTGCATGTGGTTGCACAATGTTGACTTTTGTGATTGGCCATAATACCTACAGGATGCAGCCAATGGAAACGCTTCTCTATGAGTGCACGCCCTCACAGGACCGATCAGACCACCTCAGGGAAGTTAATGGAGTCTTAACGGAGCCGAAAATCTTAACAGAAACGGTTACTTTAACAGATGCGATAGAAGAAACTTTGATATGGATAAAGCTGTGTGCATGTACCTGAAATGATCCAGGTTTAATCTATTTTGTACAGCCTTATTCATCTTAATTTATTTTCACATCATAGCTTGCCAAGTATTATATCCTCAGTTCTGTTAGCCTACAAGTTTTTTTTACAACAAGAAACTTGGTCAATAGTTACACAGAGAGATATGTAATATCTGTTTGTAAAACGTGTTTTACAGTTGCAATCAAAATGATTCAACCCCCATTGCAAATCAGGTTTATTGTCAAAATTTACAGACTTTCAGCTGTTTGCGATGAACAAATCAAACAAAAGCAATTGAAATAGTTCAACACAACGAATGCTTCAAGTGGTTTCCCCAAATTCAACTGAAAATGCAACTTAGAATGACTTCTCCAGTCTCAAAATTATTCAACCCCCTGAATAGAATCTCTCACAACAGCACAAATATGCAAAACAGGTGTTGTCTCAAGCACCCATGATGCAACTAATCAAGGGCTTCATTAGTTGCACCAGATGTGCTTGAGCTGGAACACATGAAATACCTGAACTGGGTAGGGGCAGAAAATACATGAAATACCTGAACTGGGTAGGGGCAGAAAATACATGAAATACCTGAACGGGGCAGAAAAAGGAAGCCATCAACGGCTGCAACCAGATTTTTTTATGTTCCTGTCTTGATACTCAAAAAAACATATTGTTTGGAGGAGACATGAAATAAGCATAATGTTATTATATGTTATAAAGGTATTTAAATGAATATTTTCACTGACTAAAACTAGACTAAAATACTTAGTTTTCTTTGACTACGGAAAGATTAAAACCTTTAATGTCACTGTTAATGGTCCCAACCAGAAGTATCATTCCAATGAGTAAATACACTTACATCAGCCTTCATAAAGACAGAACTGGTAGAACCCAGAATAACCACTTGTACATACACACATCTGTGCACGCACGCACACACACACACACACACACACACACACACACACACACACACACACACACACACACACACACACACACGCAGAGTTCCTTTATGACAGGTAAACTTGTTCCTCAACTCCGTCTTCAGCAGGTAACCCAACGACATTCATTACTGATAAAAGGCTTTAGTTCATATCATCTGAGTTTGCCATATTCTTGAAGCAGTGTACGAATGTGGTATCACACTGTGGCCAATACAGACTTTCAGCAGGTGTTTTACTTTTTACTGATTTCTGCTGATATCAGCATGCAAGATTCAATCACCTGCATATCTTATGTTGCATGCAGATGTAACACGTCCGCTGGTTGAGGGACTGGTTGAGGGACTGGTTGAGGGACTGGTTGAGTGCCCAAGTGTAGAGATGTATTGCATGTGATGATAGCCAAGCATTGTGTTTCTCTTTGCCCTGGTCTTCAACAATTTCTAGACTCAGGGTCTCCAGTGTGTCCTTATTGTCACTATAAGGAAAATAAAAAGGCTGGCTGATATTATTAGTATATCATTAACATATATTGTGCTAGGAATTTTCATTGTTATATATTAATAAAAGAAATGTCAAAAATACCACAACATTGGAAATCTTCCTTTATTTGTATTTACTATAAATAACCCATTATTATTATTATTATTATTATTATTATTATTATTATTATTATTATTATTATTATCCATCTATTTTCAAAACCACTTATCCTACACAGCGTCACACAGAACAGCCTGGAGACTATGCCAGGGAACTTGGGGTACAGGACACAACTGCACACATATTCACACACCCATTCACACACTTTGGACAATTTGGAAATGCCATTCAGCCTATAACATGTCTTTGGGGGAGGAAACCGGAGTACCTGGAGGAAACCCCAGAAGCATGGGGAGAACATGTAAACTCTGTGCACACAGGGCGGAGGCGGGATTCGAACCCCCAACCCTGGAGGTGTGAGGCAAATATGCTAACCACTAAGCTTTTATGTTAAAAAAAAATTTAAAAATAATTTTACGAATTAAGTACAAAATCATTTCCATTTTCTTTATTTCTAGTTCAGAATAACTCCAGGAAATGCCTTTAAACAGTAATGTTGTTTTTCAGGTTGTCAGGGGAAATAACAGGCAGCCAAGCTGTGATTGGCTCCCAGGCCCTTTTGACATCACTGATTTGTATAATTATGGTACATACCTTGTTACTGCCCCTGGTTAAATAGCCCATTTACCTGCTCTGTATTTACACTTTGACACTGCGACGAGGCTGAGAACACTCCACATCTGATACCTGTGGACACAGGTGAGTAATTACTTTATTTTCTCTTTAGTCACATTATGTAGAATCACCAGACTGAAAGATGTAAAATGCATCAGTCTCTTATAAACAATTTATATATTAAGATGTAATGTTCACTGTATATATTTTTTAAATTGTTTTGAATACACAATTTATACTTATAAATGTATAAGTATAATTGTATTAATTTAGCATTATAATTTCAAAACAGTTACATACATAAATATAAATAAATTACATAGAAATTCTGTATATATTCAAAATAATCTTTATTTTGTTTAATCTTATGTATCATGGGTATTGTTTATTTAGCAGTAATTATTGTAGACTGGAACTGGAATATCAACTGGTTTCACCTCCTACAGTCACAGAAGCACTTTGCTTATACAGCTGATGAAAGTCTTTTACGGAAACTTTATTTACTTTGGTTAACTTTTACTATATCTGTTTAAAAAAAAAAAAAATATATATATATGTGTGTGTGTGTGTGTGTGTGTGTGTGTGTGTGTGTGTGTGTGTGTATTTATTTTTAGGTTATAAACAACACAATGGACTGGAGGATTGTACTGGCTGTTTTGTGTCTGATTGGTAAGTGATGTCTTTTTCCTATTTTTTTCCCTGAGAATCTGAATTCCATCTCAGTTTCTCTAATCACTTACATTATCCTGCTCAAATATAACACACTCAGTTAATAAATCTGCTGCCTTCTCTCCTGAGAAACTCTATTATTTAGCAAGACTAAATAAATAATAGAGCACTCTGCTACACAGCTCTTAAAATGTGTTTATCATATTGGACCTACACAGAAATAAGATTTGTTCCCTTTATGTTAAAATATTATACTATTTATATATAACAGACTGCATGACAAACAATATAAATAGCACTATATTTTCAATTATAAATTTACATATACACATATATATATATATATATATATATATATATATATATATATATATATATATATATATATATATATATATATATATATATATATAAACTGTCAGCAATAGGACTACACTGTAAAACATGATAGCCCCTTTAAGTTATGTGAACTTATTTCTTCTCTTTAACTCCAAGTGGCATGACAAGAATTAAACTTAAAACAATTCATTGTCTTGACTTGGAAAACTTTTTGAGTTGAAACAAAGGTTATCTTCAAGTTGAGTTTACTCACATTTTTAAGGCAGCAGGTGAACTTACGTTTCTAACTTTAACCACATGAAATGTAGAAACCACAACAAATGCTGTCAATAAGCATCAAACAAACCTGCACTGGTGTATTTGTGACACAATAACACTTGGCAGCAAATGTAAAGCAAACCACAGACTCGTCAAACTTGTTGTACACTGTGCTTTTTGTTTCTAACATCTTCAATAATTATTTATACTGGTGCTTTGTGTTGAGTGCTTGGTCTTTTGTCACAAAGGAGTTATCAATTTCTCATTTCAAATTCTATGCTTAAGTATGTATTCAAACTAAGCGTGTCTGTTTGTCAGTCTATGTCTATGTACACGGTAGTGAGAGAATGGACTTGGCTTCATGTGTACACAGAATGGTAGTGGTAGCTCATCATGGCCTAACTGGATATATCTGCTGAGACTGTGAGATACACACCCATATGTGCTTGTTGAACATCCAATTCCAGATGTATTCCCCATGTTGCTGTTATAATGCGCTCCACTCTTCTGGGAAGGCTTTCTGCTAGATTTTGGGGTGTGGCTGTAGGGATTTGTGTTCATTCAGCTACAAGAGTAGGAGTGAGATTAAGCACTGATGTTGGGTGAGGAGGCCTGGGGTGCAGTCGGTGTTCGAGTTCATCCCAAAGGTGTTCAGTGGGGTTGAGGTCAGGGCTCTGTGAAGGACACTCGAGTTCTTCTACTCCAACTTTAACACACCATGTCTTCATGGAGCTCACTTTGTGCACAGGGGCATTTTCATGCTGGAAAAGGTTTGGTCCTCTTAGTTTCAGTTATCGTCTTAGTTCAGCTAGTTGAACCAAAACCAGAGGGTCAAAGAGTGCCAAAGAAAAAGTGTAGTGTCACTGCCCTATTAATGGAATGATTACAGAATTTAAACATGCCATGAGTGGGAGAGAAAGGCACAGGAAAACAAATACATAAAAAATGTTGCACCAATTATTATTATTATTATTATTATTATTATTATTATTATTATTATTAAACAGACTTTTACAAAACTAAACATACTTTTTCCTTTTTCTAATTCACTGGTATAATTCAGAATTCATTGTTCAGTCAGTGATGGCAACCCATCCTGGCGGCAAAACAGGCCCAAACCATGATACTACCACTCACATGTTTCACAGATGGGATAAGGTTCTCATACTGGAATGCACTGTTTTCCGTTCTCCAAACATAATGCTTCTCATTTAAACCAAAAAGATCTATTTTGGTCTCATCCATCCACAAAACACTTCTGCATTAGCCTTCTGGCTTGTCCACGTGATCTTTAGCAAACTGCAGACAGGCTGCCATGTTCTTTTTGGAGAGCAGTGGGTTTCTCCTTGCATCCCTGCCATGCACACCATTGTTGTTCAGTGTTCTCCTGATGGTGGACTCATGAACATTAACATTAGCCAATGTGAGAGAGGCCTTTAGTTGCTTAGAAGTTACCCAGGGTTCCTTTGTGAAATTGTGGATTATTAAATGTCTTGCTCTTGGAGCGATCTTTGTTGGTCTCCACTCCTGGGGAGGGTAACAGTGGTCTTGAATTTCCTCCATTTGTACACAATCTGTCTGACTGTGGATCGGTGGAGTCCAAACTATTTAGAGATAGTTTTGTCACCTTTTCCAGACTGATGAGCTTCAACAACTCTTTTTCTGAGGCCCTCAGAAATCTCCTTTGTTTGTGCGATCATACACTTCCACAAAAACGTGTTGTGAAGATCAGACTCTGATATAAAACTTTAAATAAAACAGGGCGCTCACTCACACCTGATTGTCATCCCATTGATTGAAAACACCTGACTCTAATAAGACAGAGGGGTGTCCCCTTCTCAAGTGTTCAAACACTCATGTGGAAGTTTTCAGTCACTCACAGGCATAGAGCTATTTCAACTTGAGTGAGTCCCTGATCAAAGTAAAAATTAATCTGTTCGTCCATGATGCTGTAGGACTGAACTAAGCTTTTGCTGCCTTTAGAACAATAAAAACATGTTATATCAAGTACACAGAAAAATTACGTCATGGTCAAAAGAAAACAACATTTGTTATGTTGCGATCACGAGAAAATTATGTTGTGATTACGAGAAAACAAAAAAGAAACTAATTAATAATGCTTGGCCACTTAGGGCTTCCATAGATGTAGACTTACTAAGTGTGTGCTGCCTGCGCACCATCTGGTGGTGTTGACTGTAGCATCTAGATAGTGCAAAAGACTTTGGTCTTATCAGTGCTTCCATCTGGATGCTTTTGAATTTAGAGTTGCCTTTCAGAGAGCCAAGCAGAGTTTGGTCGTCACCTTGCATCATGCTATGTAAGATGATGTACAGGTCTGAGCTTGGGCGTGTTAAATGCTCTAACTGTTTTAACGAGTTATTTTTTTCCATAATTAATCACACAAAATTAACACATTAAATCGACCGCCCTACTAAATATATTAAAAAGTGTGAATCTGCAGTTTCACTCAAAATACAGTTGATGCCCACAGTACCTCTACTAGCTTTATAGTGTACAAAGGAAACTTCACACATCCTCACCTGCAGATGAGACACACATAGCACATAGGCAGTCTTCAGATAAAACTGAGAGTGCAATAAAACACCTAACAGATGACTGAAACCAAATTCTCAATTCCATTTCAGCTATTATTAATTAATGCCTTGTTTTCTGACAAAGAACTTTGACAACCAGCAGGAAGCCATGGGAATACAACATCAATTAAAATATTTCAGTATTACACTAATCATATATTCTTTTAAAGTATAGGTTCTAATGGTTAAAAGCAATTATTCTTAATATGTGTCATGATATTGATGGTCTGACCACTAGGTGTCAGTAGCAGCACAATCACCTATACGTAGAGAATAACTGCAGTGAAGAACTCTCGCTGTTAGTAATTGTAAGTCATGCTAGTTGCTGTTAGTGTTTCGCCCTGCAAGATGCCAGAGTTGTAATAAAGATACATGTGCATTCTAAAATGTTTCATCATTGAGACATTACAGTACACTGGGGAAAAAAGCTTAACTGTACTTCAGTCCATACCATATTGAGATTTAGGCTTATTGGGAGCTGACGTGTGCATCTCTTAATGTGTGTCTGAGCAGCTCATTTATTGCATCTCTTATTCCTCTGAGATCATTAAAGCGCACTGTCCTGTTTTGAGCATCAAACCGATTCTATTTGTAAAAGGGCTTGCTATGCAAGTACCTGGCATCTCATTTTAAACTGTGGGCCCTGGCTTGTAGCCTTTTAAATGTCAAATTGGCTTTTAAATGTCTAAATTTCCCCTCTAGAATGGTTTGGTGTTCGATTGTCACTGACTTCACTTGCAATCACAGCCGTTTTGGAACACTTCTGCTCTGACTCATCCGAGAGAAAGTATTACTTGCAGCACGAGTATTCTCATTCATCCTCCTTAATGGGCCTAATATGTTAAACATTTTCAGTTTCGCTGAAACTGAAATACACAGTTTTTTCTACTGCATGCACTTCCAATTTTGTTTGTGGTTATCTCCTTGTAACAAAATCTCCTTGTAACAAAACTCTCTTAGTTTCAGGACAAATATCTGCAGAGTTCTCATGTTGCAGTCGGCTTTCAGTCAAGACCACTGAGTTACTCGAATTTTTGTTTGTGTTTGCAGTATATTCGTAATAAAGGTTTATTTTTTCTGTCTGACAGCCACAAGTGCCGCAAACGGGGAAACAAATAATTCAACTTCAACAAACACGAATTCAACCACCAGCACTGATCTGAACAGCTCACCAAACACGACTTTGAACTCGAGCACATCTACAAACACCTCGTCAACAAACACAACTTCAGACTCGGGCACAGCTACAAACACCTCATCAACAAACACATCCTCAACCCCGAGCACGTCTACAAACACCTCGTCAACAAACACAACTTCAGACTCGGACACAGCTACAAACACCTCATCAACAAACACGTCCTCAACCCCCAGCACGTCTACAAACACCTCGTCAACAAACACAACTTCAGACTCGGACACAGCTACAAACACCTCATCAACAAACACATCCTCAACCCCGAGCACGTCTACAAACACCTCGTCAACAAACACAACTTCAGACTCGGACACAGCTACAAACACCTCATCAACAAACATGTCCTCAACCCCCAGCACGTCTACAAACACCTCGTCAACAAACACAACTTCAGACTCAAGCACAGCTACAAACACCTCATCAACAAACACGTCCTCAACCCCCAGCACGTCTACAAACACCTCGTCAACAAACACAACTTCAGACTCGGGCACAGCTACAAACACCTCATCAACAAACACATCCTCAACCCCGAGCACGTCTACAAACACCTCGTCAACAAACACAACTTCAGACTCGGGCACAGCTACAAACACCTCATCAACAAACACGTCCTCAACCTCCAGCTCGTCTACAAACACCTCGTCAACAAACACAACTTCAGACTCGGGCACAGCTACAAACACCTCATCAACAAACACGTCCTCAACCCCGAGCACGTCTACAAACACCTCGTCAACAAACACAACTTCAGACTCGGGCACAGCTACAAACACCTCATCAACAAACACGTCCTCAACCCCGAGCACGTCTACAAACACCTCGTCAACAAACACAACTTCAGACTCGAGCACGGCTACAAACACCTCATCAACAAACACGTCCTCAACCCCCAGCACGTCTACAAACACCTCGTCAACAAACACAACTTCAGACTCGGGCACGGCTACAAACACCTCATCAACAAACACGTCCTCAACCCCGAGCACGTCTACAAACACCTCGTCAACAAACACAACTTCAGACTCGGGCACAGCTACAAACACCTCATCAACAAACACGTCCTCAACCCCCAGCACGTCTACAAACACCTCGTCAACAAACACAACTTCAGACTCGGGCACAGCTACAAACACCTCATCAACAAACACGTCCTCAACCCCGAGCACGTCTACAAACACCTCGTCAACAAACACAACTTCAGACTCGGGCACAGCTACAAACACCTCATCAACAAACACGTCCTCAACCCCGAGCACGTCTACAAACACCTCGTCAACAAACACAACTTCAGACTCGGGCACAGCTACAAACACCTCATCAACAAACACGTCCTCAACCTCCAGCTCGTCTACAAACACCTCGTTAACAAACACAACTTCAGACTCGGGCACAGCTACAAACACCTCATCAACAAACACGTCCTCAACCCCGAGCACGTCTACAAACACCTCGTCAACAAACACAACTTCAGACTCGGGCACAGCTACAAACACCTCATCAACAAACACGTCCTCAACCCCGAGCACGTCTACAAACACCTCGTCAACAAACACAACTTCAGACTCGAGCACGGCTACAAACACCTCATCAACAAACACGTCCTCAACCCCCAGCACGTCTACAAACACCTCGTCAACAAACACAACTTCAGACTCGGGCACGGCTACAAACACCTCATCAACAAACACGTCCTCAACCCCGAGCACGTCTACAAACACCTCGTCAACAAACACAACTTCAGACTCGGGCACAGCTACAAACACCTCATCAACAAACACGTCCTCAACCTCCAGCTCGTCTACAAACACCTCGTCAACAAACACAACTTCAGACTCGGGCACAGCTACAAACAGCTCATCAACAAACACGTCCTCAACCCCGAGCACGTCTACAAACACCTCGTCAACAAACACAACTTCAGACTCGGGCACAGCTACAAACACCTCATCAACAAACACGTCCTCAACCCCGAGCACGTCTACAAACACCTCGTCAACAAACACAACTTCAGACTCGAGCACGGCTACAAACACCTCATCAACAAACACGTCCTCAACCCCCAGCACGTCTACAAACACCTCGTCAACAAACACAACTTCAGACTCGGGCACGGCTACAAACACCTCATCAACAAACACATCCTCAACCCCGAGCACGTCTACAAACACCTCGTCAACAAACACAACTTCAGACTCGGGCACAGCTACAAACACGTCATCAACAAACACGTCCTCAACCCCGAGCACGTCTACAAACACCTCGTCAACAAACACAACTTCAGACTCGGGCACAGCTACAAACACCTCATCAACAAACACGTCCTCAACCCCGAGCACGTCTACAAACACCTCGTCAACAAACACAACTTCAGACTCGGGCACAGCTACAAACACCTCATCAACAAACACGTCCTCAACCCCGAGCACGTCTACAAACACCTCGTCAACAAACACAACTTCAGACTCGGGCACAGCTACAAACACCTCATCAACAAACACGTCCTCAACCTCCAGCTCGTCTACAAACACCTCGTCAACAAACACAACTTCAGACTCGGGCACAGCTACAAACACCTCATCAACAAACACGTCCTCAACCCCGAGCACGTCTACAAACACCTCGTCAACAAACACAACTTCAGACTCGGGCACAGCTACAAACACGTCATCAACAAACACGTCCTCAACCCCGAGCACGTATACAAACACCTCGTCAACAAACACAACTTCAGACTCGGGCACAGCTACAAACACGTCATCAACAAACACGTCCTCAACCCCCAGCACGTCTACAAACACCTCGTCAACAAACACAACTTCAGACTCGGGCACAGCTACAAACACCTCATCAACAAACACGTCCTCAACCCCGAGCACGTCTACAAACACCTCGTCAACAAACACAACTTCAGACTCGGGCACAGCTACAAACACCTCATCAACAAACACGTCCTCAACCCCCAGCACGTCTACAAACACCTCGTCAACAAACACAACTTCAGACTCGAGCACAGCTACAAACACCTCATCAACAAACACGTCCTCAACCCCGAGCGCGTCTACAAACACCTCGTCAACAAACACAACTTCAGACTCGAGCACAGCTACAAACACCTCATCAACAAACACGTCCTCAACCCCCAGCACGTCTACAAACACCTCTACAACAAACACCTCTTCAACTCCAAGCACGTCTACAAACACCTCTACAACAAACACATCCTCAACTCCGAGCACGTCTACAAACACCTCTACAACAAACACCTCTTCAACACCAAGCACGTCTACAAACACCTCTACAACAAACACCTCTTCAACTCCGAGCACGTCTACAAACACCTCTACAACAAACACCTCTTTAACCCCAAGCACGTCTACAAACACCTCTTCAACAAACACCCCTTCAAACCCGAGCACAGCTACAAACACCTCTTCAACAAACCCTCCTGTACCAGCTGCAGCATTCAACTTGGTCTTTAGCATCAATGAACCCTTTGTTCCTGCACTGGCCGATACCAGCTCTCCACAGTTTACAGAAAAAGCTACAAGTATCCGTAATCTGGTATGTTTAATTGATAATGCTTCCATTTATGATCCATTTTAATCTTCTAAACAAAACTAATTTTACCCCATGTATATTTCTATTGCCATATAAGACAACATGAAGAGTCCATAACAGTTCAAATGGTGTCTTTCTGTTAAGAGGGTATACATACTGGTCATATCTGATTCTTATCTGTTGTCTGATTTTTTTTCGATTTCATTGATTAATATTGTGAAGTCAGTTACATTCACCAGGCAATGGGGCGAATGTCTGCATTTCAACATTTATAAGTCTCTGTGTATGACTTACTCATTAACTTTAACCATGTCTAAGACTAGAAGTAACAAACCAAACAGCCAACGTATATGAAGTCAGTGTTTATGAAAAATTAATTCATTAATGAATTGTTTTTTTCAGCTTGAACCAATTTACAGACGGCTCTTCAAAAACTTTATCCGAATGATAATTCGTAGTTTCAGGTGAGAACTGATATATAAAAACATTGCTATAAATAATTGTTTATCTTTACTTCTGATGATTCAGAATTTCAACCTGTATTTAACTATGTTTGTTTTTTAGGAGTGGTTCGATCGTGACAGATTCCACTCTTGAATTTAGTGACAATGGCACCATCCCATCTAATGCCACAGTAAAAGACGCCTTTGTTAATGTGACTACCACCAACTCAAGCTTGAATATTATTCCAAATTCTATAAATGTCGCCGAGGTTCCTGGTCAGTATACACTTTCAAATATCCTGCATTTTAATAACATTTTGTACATGCAAATATTCTAATTCCTATTTAACCTCTGAATTAATAGTGACAAACACCCCTTCAACAAACACCTCTGCAACAAACACCTCTTCAACCCCGAGCACGTCTACAAACACCTCTACAACAAACACGTCCTCAACCCCGAGCACGTCTACAAACACCTCTACAACAAACACCTCTTCAACCCCGAGCACGTCTACAAACACCTCTACAACAAACACGTCCTCAACCCCGAGCACGTCTACAAACAGCTCTACAACAAACACGTCCTCAACCCCGAGCACGTCTACAAACACCTCTACAACAAACACGTCCTCAACCCCGAGCACGTCTACAAACACCTCTACAACAAACACGTCCTCAACCCCGAGCACGTCTACAAACACCTCTACAACAAACACGTCCTCAACCCCGAGCACGTCTACAAACACCTCTACAACAAACACATCCTCAACCCCGAGCACGTCAACAAACACCTCTTCAACAAACACCCCTTCAAACCCGAGCACAGCTACAAACACCTCTTCAACAAACCCTCCTGTACCAGCTGCAGCATTCAACTTGGTCTTTAGCCTCAATGAAACCTTTGTTCCAGCACTGGCCGATACCAGCTCTCCACAGTTTACAGAAAAAGCTACAAGTATCCGTAATCTGGTATGTTTAATTGATATTGCTTCCATTTATGATCCATTTTAATCTTCTAAACAAAACTAATTTTACCCCATGTATATTTCTATTGCCATATTAGACAACATGAAGAGTCCATAACAGTTCAAATGGTGTCTTTCTGTTAAGAGGGTATACATACTGGTCATGTCTGATTCTTATCTCTTGCCTGTTTTTTTTTTCGATTTCATTGATTAATGTTGTGAAGTCAGTTACATTCACCAGGCAATGGGGCGAATGTCTGCATTTCAACATTTATAAGTCTCTGTATATGACTTACTCATTAACTTTAACCATGTCTAAGACTAGAAGTATCAAACCAAACAGCCAACGTATATGAGGTCAGTGTTTATGAAAAATTAATTCATTAATGAATTGTTTTTTTCAGCTTGAACCAATTTACAGACGGCTCTTCAAAAACTTTATCCGAATGATAATTCGTAGTTTCAGGTGAGAACTGATATATAAAAACATTGCTATAAATAATTGTTTATCTTTACTTCTGATGATTCAGAATTTCAGCCTGTATTTAACTATGTTTGTTTTTTAGGAATGGTTCGATCGTGACAGATTCCACTCTTGAATTTAGTGACAATGGCACCATCCCATCTAATGCCACAGTAAAAGAAGCCCTTGTTAATGCGACTACAAGCAGCTCAAGCTTGAACATTATTCCAAATTCTATAAATGTCGCCGAGGTTCCTGGTCAGTATACACTTTCAAATATCCTGCATTTTAATAACATTTTGTACATGCAAATATTCTAATTCCTATTTAACCTCTGAATTAATAGTGACAAACACCCCTTCAACAAACACCTCTGCAACAAACACCTCTTCAACCCCGAGCACGTCTACAAACACCTCTACAACAAACACCTCTTCAACCCCGAGCACGTCTACAAACACCTCTACAACAAACACGTCCTCAACCCCGAGCACGTCTACAAACACCTCTACAACAAACACCTCTTCAACCCCGAGCACGTCTACAAACACCTCTACAACAAACACGTCCTCAACCCCGAGCACGTCTACAAACACCTCTACAACAAACACGTCTTCAACCCCGAGCACGTCTACAAACACCTCTACAACAAACACGTCCTCAACCCCGAGCACGTCTACAAACACCTCTACAACAAACACGTCCTCAACCCCGAGCACGTCTACAAACACCTCTACAACAAACACCTCTTCAACCCCGAGCACGTCTACAAACACCTCTACAACAAACACGTCCTCAACCCCGAGCACGTCTACAAACAGCTCTACAACAAACACTTCTTCAACCCCGAGCACGTCTACAAACAACTCTACAACAAACACATCCTCAACCCCGAGCACGTCTACAAACACCTCTACAACAAACACCTCTTCAACCCCGAGCACGTCTACAAACACCTCTACAACAAACACCTCTTCAACCCCGAGCACGTCTACAAACACCTCTACAACAAACACTTCTTCAACCCCGAGCACGTCTACAAACACCTCTACAACAAACACGTCCTCAACCCCGAGCACGTCTACAAACACCTCTACAACAAACACGTCCTCAACCCCGAGCACGTCTACAAACAGCTCTACAACAAACACTTCTTCAACCCCGAGCACGTCTACAAACAACTCTACAACAAACACATCCTCAACCCCGAGCACGTCTACAAACACCTCTACAACAAACACCTCTTCAACCCCGAGCACGTCTACAAACACCTCTACAACAAACACTTCTTCAACCCCGAGCACGTCTACAAACACCTCTACAACAAACACTTCTTCAACCCCGAGCACGTCTACAAACACCTCTACAACAAACACCTCTTCAGCCCCGAGCACGTCTACAAACACCTCTACAACAAACACGTCCTCAACCCCGAGCACGTCTACAAACACCTCTACAACAAACACGTCCTCAACCCCGAGCACGTCTTCAAACACCCCTACAACAAACACCTCTTCAACCCCGAGCACGTCTACAAACACCTCTACAACAAACACGTCCTCAACCCCGAGCCCGTCTACAAACAGCTCTACATCAAACACTTCTTCAACCCCGAGCACGTCTACAAACAACTCTACAACAAACACATCCTCAACCCCGAGCACGTCTACAAACACCTCTACAACAAACACCTCTTCAACCCCGAGCACGTCTACAAACACCTCTACAACAAACACCTCTTCAACCCCGAGCACGTCTACAAACACCTCTACAACAAACACTTCTTCAACCCCGAGCTCGTCTACAAACACCTCTACAACCAACACCCCCTCACCCCCAAGCACAGCTACAAACACCACTACAACAAACACGTCCTCAACCCCCAGCACGTCTACAAACACCTCTACAACAAACACGTCCTCAACCCCGAGCACGTCTACAAACAGCTCTACAACAAACACTTCTTCAACCCCGAGCACGTCTACAAACAACTCTACAACAAACACATCCTCAACCCCGAGCACGTCTACAAACACCTCTACAACAAACACCTCTTCAACCCCGAGCACGTCTACAAACACCTCTACAACAAACACTTCTTCAACCCCGAGCACGTCTACAAACACCTCTACAACAAACACTTCTTCAACCCCGAGCACGTCTACAAACACCTCTACAACAAACACCTCTTCAACCCCGAGCACGTCTACAAACACCTCTACAACAAACACGTCCTCAACCCCGAGCACGTCTACAAACACCTCTACAACAAACACGTCCTCAACCCCGAGCACGTCTACAAACACCTCTACAACAAACACCTCTTCAACCCCGAGCACGTCTACAAACACCTCTACAACAAACACATCCTCAACCCCGAGCACGTCTACAAACACCTCTACAACAAACACATCCTCAACCCCGAGCACGTCTACAAACACCTCTACAACAAACACATCCTCAACCCCGAGCACGTCTACAAACACCTCTACAACAAACACCTCTTCAACCCCGAGCACGTCTACAAACACCTCTACAACAAACACATCCTCAACCCCGAGCACGTCTACAAACACCTCTACAACAAACACATCCTCAACCCCGAGCACGTCTACAAACACCTCTTCAACAAACCCTCCTGCACCAGCTGCAGTATTCAACTTGGTCTTTAGCCTCAATGAAACCTTTGTTCCAGCACTGGCCGATTACAACTCTCCACAGTTTACAGAAAAAGCTAGAAGTATCCGTAATCTGGTATGTTTAATTGATATTGCTTCCATTTATGATCCATTTTAATCTTCTAAACAAAACTAATTTTACCCCATGTATATTTCTATTGCCATATAAGACAACATGAAGAGTCCATAACAGTTCAAATGGTGTCTTTCTGTTAAGAGGGTATACATACTGGTCATATCTGATTCTTATCTGTTGTCTGATATTTTTTCGATTTCATTGATTAATATTGTGAAGTCAGTTACATTCACCAGGCAATGGGGCGAATGTCTGCATTTCAACATTTATAAGTCTCTGTGTATGACTTACTCATTAACTTTAACCATGTCTAAGACTAGAAGTAACAAACCAAACAGCCAACGTATATGAGGTTAGTGTTTATGAAAAATTAATTCATTAATGAATTGTTTTTTTCAGCTTGAACCAATTTACAGACGACTCTTCAAAAACTTTATCCGAATGATAATTCGTAGTTTCAGGTGAGAACTGATATATAAAAACATTGCTATAAATAATTGTTTATCTTTACTTCTGATGATTCAGAATTTCAACCTGTATTTAACTATGTTTGTTTTTTAGGAGTGGTTCGATCGTGACAGATTCCATTCTTGAATTTAGTGACAATGGCACCATCCCATCTAATGCCACAGTAAAGGAAGCACTTGTTAATGCGACTACCGCCAACTCAAGCTTGAACATTATTCCAGATTCTATAAATGTCACCGATGTTCCTGGTCAGTATACACTTTCAAATATCCTGCATTTTAATAACATTTTGTACATGCAAATATTCTAATTCCTATTTAACATCTTTATTAATAGTGACAAACACCTCTTCAACAAACACCTCTTCAACAAACGGCTCTTCAACCCCGAGCACGTCTACAAACACCTCTACAACAAACACATCTTCAACCCCGAGCACAACAACAACCACAGCTTCAACAACCACAGCTTCAACAACCACAGCTTCAACAACCACAGCTTCAACAACCACAGCTTCAACAACCACAGCTTCAACTCCTCAAATCGCTACTGCAGTATTCAACTTGAACTTCAGCATCATAGAAACCTTTGACCCAGCACTGGCCAATACCAGCTCTCCACAGTTCACAGCAAAAGCTACAAATATCCGTAATCAGGTATGTTTTATTGATAATGCTACCAATTACAATTTAATTGATTTTCCAAAACAAGTGGCCACCTGAGCAATTCTGTTGCCATATAAGACATCCTGAAGAACTCATAATGGTTCAAATGTTGGCTTTCTGTTAAGAAGTAATATAGAACATGTCTGTTTTTTTCAAGTTATATGAATATTCCAAACTCAGATTCAATGCACGTCATGGGGCACAATTATATATGAATTTGAACATTTTAAAGTCTCAATGTATTCATTATTTATTACCTTTAACTATATCCAGTACTAAATGTGACAGACCAGTTTATCAGTGTGGTTGACACTGCTGTTGATACTCACCTCATTCATTTCTAATTTCTTTTAGGTTGAACCATTGTACAAGAAAGCCTTTACAAACTTCATCCTCATGCAAATTATAAAATTCAGGTAAGAAGGAAGATACGCTCTGAATATTTATTTCTTTGTTGATTAATGATGGAATTTTAATCTTTATCTCTACATTTGTGTCCTTTCAGGAGTGGTTCTACTGTGACAGAAAGTAACATTTATTTCAATTCGAACGGCCCGACTGTTAATGCGACCCAAGTGAAAAACGTCCTTCTCAATGGACTTACCAGCTTGACCTTTAGTGTTGATCCAAACTCCATCAGTGTCACCCAGACTGTTGGTCAGTATACACTTGCAGAGACTTTATTGTGTTACTTATTAATTAGTGCTTATTAATTAGAAATGAGTCGAACTCAAATTTAATTGTATGTATAATGTTTATATTTTGCAGGTAATTCCATGCCACCTGTGATTGCCAGCTCACTTTCCATGATATGGATGTCTCTTCTATCACTTTTACTTTCAGTGGCCTTGCACTTCTAACTCTAGACCTGATCAGAAACATACACAATGACCCTTATATATATATATATATATATATATATATATATATATATATATATATATAATTCATATAATAACTCATAAGATGAAGGGAATTTTGGGAAAATGTTTCTTTCTTATAAACAAAGGTATCTTTAAATAAGAAATTCGAATTGGAGACTTAATGAAGGTTCTGATTTGCCTGAAAATTTCTCCACATTCTAACAGTACTAGAAGGATTTTAGTTCACTCATATTTAAGTCCAATGGAATTGTTTTATAAACCACTGTGTAGTTAATAGTATAAATCAATGTTGTTTTATGCAGTATAATCTCTAAACACAAACATATATGCAAACCTACATATAACTTCTTTAGATCAGTGTACAATGATTATAAACATTGTATGAAATAAAGCTTTGCACAATTATTTTATTTTGTTTTATGCATATCATTTAATAATATAAGGATACACTATTTGGCTAAAAGTATGTGCACACATGACCATCACACCTGTAAGTGATTTTTCCTCAAACTGTTGCCACAAAATTGGAAGTACAAAATTTTATAGAATTTTATGCTATAGAAAGGGCCGGTAAAGGCCCATGTGGGTGCAGGTTTTCTGTCCAGTCAAGCAGGAGCCACACCTGATGCCACCTGTGTAGTCAGTTTATCTTAGCTTTTAATATACTATTAGGTTTGGCTTCTGTTTGGTTGGAATGAAAACCTGCACCCACACCAGCCCTTTCTGGATAACAGACACCCATACTGTAAAATTAAGATTTCCCTTTACTGGAACAAAGGGACCAAATATAGAAAGCGAGCTCCATGAAAATATGGTTTGCCAAGGTTGGAGTAAAAGAACTTGCGTGGCCTACACAGAGCCTTGACCTCAACCCTACTGAACACTGAACACCGACTGCACCCCAGACCTCCTCGCCTGACCTCACTAATGCTCTTGTGGCTGAATGATTACAAATCCCCACAGCCACGCCCCAAAACATAGTGGAAAGCCTTCCCAGAAGAGTGGGGGCTGTTATTACAGCAAAGGGGGGACTAACTCTGTGTTAATGCTCATGGTTTTGGATTGGGCACATATGAGTTTGGTGCTCATGCTCTCATAGTCCTTTTAAAGTGCTGCCATATGCCCTTTACTCAGGAGTGGCTTCCGTCTAAGGCCCCACACAATTAGATCTCCACGAGCTCTACATATACAGGTGCATCTCAAAAATTTGAATATCGTGGAAAAGTTCATTTTTTCCCATAATTTAATTCAAAAAGTGGAATGTTCATACAGTGGGGGATAAAGTATTTGATCCCTTGCTGATTTTCTACGTTTGCCCACTGACAAAGAAATGATCAGTCTATAATTTTAATGGTAGGTGTATTTTAACAGTGAGAGACAGAATAACAACAAAAAAATCCAGAAAAACGCATTTCAAAAAAGTTATAAATTGATTTGCATTTTAATGAGTGAAATAAGTATGTGATCCCCTATCAATCAGCAAGATTTCTGGCTCCCAGGTGTCTTTTACACAGGTAATGAGCTGAGATTAGGAGCACTAAAGGGAGTGCTCCTAATGTCAGTTTGTTACCTGTAAAAAGACACCTGTCCACAGAAGCAATCAATCAATCAGATTCCAAACTCTCCACCATGGCCAAGACCAAAGAGGTGTCCAAGGATGTCAGGGACAAGATTGTAGACCTACACAATGCTGGAATGGGCTACAAGACCATCGCCAAGCAGCTTGGTGAGAAGGTGACAACAGTTGGTGTGATTATTCGCAAATGGAAGAAACACAAAATAACTGTCAGTCTCCCATGGTCTGGGGCTCCATGCAAGATCTCACCTCGTGGAGTTTCCATGAGAACGGTGAGGAATCAGCCCAGAACTACACGGGAGGATCTTGTTAATGATCTCAAGGCAGCTGGGACCATAGTCACCAAGAAAACAATTGGTAACACACTACGTCGTGAAGGACTGAAATCCTGCACTGCCCGCAAGGTCCCCCTGCTCAAGAAAGCACATGTACAGGCCCGTCTGAAGTTTGCCCGAATGATTCAGAGGAGAACTAGGTGAAAGTGTTGTGGTCAGGTGTATTCAGATCTCTTTGGCATCAGCTCAACTCGCCGTGTTTGAAGGAGGAGGAATGCTGCCTATGACCTCAAGAACACCATCCCCATCATCAAACATGGAGGTGGAAACATTATGCTTTGGGGGTGTTTTTCTGCTAAGGGGACAGGACAACTGCACCGCATCAAAGGGACGATGGACGGGGCCATGTACCGTCAAATCTTGGGTGAGAACCTCCTTCCCTCAGCCAGGGCATTGAAAATGGCTCGTGGATGGGTATTCTAGCATGACAATGACCCAAAACACACAGCCAAGGCAACAAAGGAGTGGCTCAAGAAGAAGCACATTAAGGTCCTGGAGTGGCCTAGCCAGTCTCCAGACCATAATCCCATAGAAAATCTGTGGAGGGAGCTGAAGGTTCGATTTGCCAAACATCAGCCTCAAGACCTTAATGACTTGGAGAGGATCTGCAAAGAGGAGTGGGACAAAATCCCTCCTGAGACGTGTGCAAACCTGGTGGCCAACTACAAGAAACGTCTGACCTCTGAGATTGCCAACAAGGGTTTTGCCACCAAGTACTAAGTCGAAGGGGTCAAATACTTATTTCCCTCATTAAAATGCAAATCAATTTCTAACTTTTTTGAAATGTGTTTTTCTGGATTTTTTTGTTGTTATTCTGTCTCTCACTGTTAAAATACACCTACCATTAAAATTATAGACTGATCATTTCTTTGTCAGTGGGCAAACATACAAAATCAGCAGGGGATCAAATACTTTTTTCCCCCACTGTATATTCTAGAGTCATTACACAAAGTGAAATATTTCAAGCCTTTTTTTTTTGTTTTAATCTTGATGAATGATTACGGCTTACAGCTCATGGAAATTTATAATACAACAATGTGGACCTGAGAAGACTCTAATCAGCTAATTAACTCAAAACACGTTTTTACTTAAAACACTGTTGCTCAGTGGTCCAAAGTCCTCTTTTCAGATGAAAGTAAATTTTGCATTTCATTTGGAAATCAAGGTCCCAGAGTCTGGAGGAAGAGTGGAGAGGCACAGAATCCAAGTGGCTTGAAGTCCACTGTGAAGTTTCCACAGTCAGAGATGATTTGGGGTGCCATGTCATCTGCTGGTGTTGGTCCACTCAAATCGAGAGTCAATGCAGCGTCTATCAGGAGATTTTAGAGCACTTCATGTTTCCATCTGCTGACAAGCTTTATGGAGATGCCGATTTCCTTCGGCATCTCCGAAGGAAATCGGAAAGAGGAAGATGAGAGACACCAGACCCAACGATACAGACGAGCTGAAGGCCGCTATCAAAGCAACCTGGGCTTCCATAACACCTCAGAAGTGCCACAGGCTGACTGCCTCCATGCCACGCCGCACTGATGCAGAAATTTTTGATTTCCATGAGCTGTAAGCCGTAATCATCAAGATTAAAAAAAAAAAAAAAAGGCTTGAAATATTTCACTTTATGTGTAATAAATCTAGAATATATGAAAGGTCTACTTTTTGAACTAAATTACGTGAAAAAATGAACTTTTCAATGATATTCTAATTTTTGAGATGCACCTGTATTTCCTCAGACTTCAGGACTTTGTTTTTAGTCTGAAATGCACTGTGAATTGTGGGACCTTATATACACAGATGTGTGCCTATCTAAATCATGTCCAATCAATTAAATTTGCCACAGGTAAACTGTAGTCAAGCTCTACAGGCATCTCTATATAATCAAATCAGGCTGCACCCAAGCTCAGTCTGAAGTGCCTTTAGCAATGGATTTGAATACTTATCTAAATGACAGATTTTAGGTTTTGATTTTTAATAAATTTACAAACATTTCTAAAAGCTTGTTTTCACTTTGTTATCATGGGTTATTATAATAAAATGAGTCGATATAATGAATTGCAGATGAAACCTACAACACAATATGTGCAAAAAGTGAAGGTGTCTGAATACTTCTGAAACTCACTGTATAGCTATACTGTATACATCAATTGACATATTGCTAAAGATTCTTTTATAAATATAAACAATGATTAAAAGGACATCAAAAGGAATCAGTGCTACTGGGGGGTTTAGCTAAGTTATTGAGTTGCTAGAGCAGGCATGGCCTGCATAAATGTTATGATAATGTGACCTACTAATAATCAAATCACACAGCTGTGCCTCCTACAACAAAGGCTTATGTACAATTAAGTTCAAACTATTTTGTATTAAAATGAGGGTAAATTTAGAGACTCCCATGCATACATTGTAAAGACATGCCCATCTCTCTGATTTGTACAGGGATCACTTAACATCTGAATCGCTAAACACAAATCCCTTACTGTGTGAATCACTCATAATTACTATAGACCTCCTCTGGCAACTACTTAAAATATCTTTTTTTTAATTTTAATATTTTTTACAGATTTCACTGTATGACCCGTTGCTTCAAGTGTTAATACACTCTCTCTCTCTCTCTCTCTCTCTCTCACACACATACACACAGTATACCAAGTCTCAAAATCTAAGAAGCAGTAGTAATGTGTTTATGATATTTTTAATCTAATTTAAGGTAGCATCTATCCAAGTGTGAACAAACATGTCAGCCACAAAATTTGTGAAACACACCACACAACCCTTACCAGTTTTGTGACATGCCTAAAACTGTTTGTTAAAAACAGAAATTTGAAAAATGCACTGGAGCAGCTCAAGAAACTCGGTACTGACTAGAAAGGCTTCATTTTTTTGTGCATATTTTCAAAGAGCTAGCGAGAAAACTTTCCCCCACAGAGTGACTACACAACAGCCACACCTTCAAACAGGTCATGCCGGTCATGTGAGGAGGGGAACAACCTTGTCAAAATGTCAGTAGGGACGAACATTATTGCCTAATTCAGATCTTTCAGTGAGACATTCACTCCGAGTGTGATCTTCACAGCAGCCACACCTTCAAACTGGTCCTGCAGGAATGTGAAGAAGGGAAAAAAACCTTGTCAAGATGTTGGTAGAGAAAAGACATTATTGCCTTTTTCAGGCAAAGAGAGACATTTAATCCTAGTGCGATCTTTATCATAACTACACCTTCAAACAGGTCCTGCAGGATAAGATATGAAAGGATGGATATAATATAGATTATCAGAGAAGATGTGCGGCACAGTGTTAGTTGGTATCACTGCCGCCTCACAGCTCCAGGGACCCTGGTTTGATCCTGAGCTTGGGCTAATGTCAGAGTTTTGCCTCTTCCCCCAGTGTCTACTAAGGTTTCTTCCTGGTTCTCTGGATTCTTCTTACCTCCTAGTAAGATTCTGGTAGATGGACTGGCTCTGGTTAAATACACCCGAGGTGTGAATGTATGTGTTCATGGTGCCCTGTGATGGACTGGTATCCCATCCAAGGTGTATTCTTGAAAATTGATGAAAGAGGAAAATTCAGTTCACCCTGTACTATATTGAAAACACATTATTAACACATTATTATGATGTTTTACTTTGTGAATTTAATTTATTTATGAAAATATACACTCATTTCAAATCTGATGACTGTAACACACTCAGTCGACTGTTTACGACTGTGTAACATCATATTTTCCTTTAATAACACTTAATAAGTGTTTGGGACTGAAGACACCAGTTGGTTAAGTTTAGCAAGTGGAATTTTCCCCCATTCATCCATTATGTATTTCTTCAGCTGCGCAACCGTACGGGGCTTCGTTGCCTTATTTTGTGCTTCATAATGCGCCACACATTCTCAATGGGAGACGGGTCAGGACTGCAGGCAGGCCATGATAGCACCCGCACTCTCTGCTTACGCAACCATCCGGGCAGTATGTGGTTCGGCGTTGTCCTGCTCTGGATGGCAGCATCTGTTGCTCCAAAATGTGTACATATCTTTCTGCATTAATGTTGCCCTCACAGATGTGCAAGTTACCCATGCCATAGGCACTGACACGCCCCCATACCATGACAGACGCTGGCTTTTGGACCTGACGCTGATAACAGCTTGGATGGTCCTTTTCCTCTTTGGCCCGGAGAACACGATGGCTGTTTTGTCTGTTTTTAGTTTTATCTGTATAGCGCTTTTAACAATGGACATTGTCACAAAGCAGCTTTTCAGAAATATACAAATTTCGGATCTATATTTTAAACTGATAAATTTATCCCTAATGAGCAACCAGAGACGACAGTGGCAAGGAAAAACTCCCTGAGACGATATGAGGACAAAACCTTGAGAGGAACTTGAGAGAAACACAAAGTCTGTTTGTGCTATTGTTTGTGGCAACTGCAGTCCCAAGACACCGCACCAAAACAGCACGCATCAATTGCAGTCCAATGCCATCTTCACGGCTTCCAAGTGTGTCCCCAGGCTGTCCATATGGGGCCATCCTCAGCAATAGCGAGTGGCCTCCAAGCAACGAGAACCCCAGAAGCAGGGCACCAGGATGGACCAGGCCGGCCCAGAGAGCAGAACGGGTCAGGCCCACTGCTACCCCACGAGCAACACATGTAGAGTTTGTGATTGTGGCGATTAGACGTTGGTATCATCCAAAGTCTTCGCAGACGTTTGCGTCATCTGGAATCTTCTTAGAGGCTGGTTCTGAACTGGAGCTGGCACGTTCACTGATTACCATCCCGAGGTAGGAATAGGAAACAAATGGAGAAGGATTAGTGTAGCTGCTGTTCACTGTATTTCAGGCAGAGATGACCATGTGCATTTGTTATCATTTTATCAGAGATGACAGGAGTACAAGGTCATAAGACACATTATGTGAATGCTAGGCTAAAGAAATGTGTCTTTAATCTGGATTTAAACTGAGAGAGTGTGTCTGAACCTCGAACATTATCAGGAAGTCTATTCCAGAGTCTAGGAGCTAAATGTGAAAAAGCTCTACCCCCTTTAGTAGACTTTGATATCTTCGGTATTATCAGAAATCCAGAGTTTTGTGACCTTAAAGCGCGTGATGGATTGTAACGTGATCGAAGATCGGTTAAATACAAAGGGGCGTGGCTGTTTAGGGCTTTATAGATGAGTAGCAGTATTTTATAATCGATACAGAACTTAACAGGTAACCAGTGTAGTGTAGTGATTATAAAATTGGGATAATACTTTGATATTTTCGTGATCTGGTAAACACTCTTGCAGCTGCATTTTGGACTAACTGTAGCTTATTTATTGAGGATGCAGGACACCTAGTAGTGCATTACAGTAATCCAGTCATGAGGTCATGAAGGCGTAAACTAGTTTTTCTGCATCAGAAACAGATAGCATGTTACGTAGCTTGGCAATATTTCTAAGGAGGAAGAAGGCTGTTTTGTTACCTGGGAAATATGATTTTCAAATGACAGGTTGCTGTCTAATATAACACCCAGGTCTTTGACTGTAGAGGATGAAGTAACCATACATCCTTCTAAATGCAGATTGTATTCTAAGTGTACAGATTTTTGGTTTAATTAGCAATATCTGTTTCCAGAATTTAGTAAAAGAAAATGAACGGTCATCCAGTCATTAATGTCTTTTAAAACACATTCCATTAACATTGAAAATTTAGAAATTTCATCTGGTCTTGTAGAAATATATAGCGGAGTATCATCAGCATAACAGTGGAAATTAATCCCGTGTTTCCAAGGGACAGCATGTATAAAGAAAACAGCAGGGGGCCTAACACCGATCCTTGCGGCACACCATACTTTACTGCCGTTAAGTTAGAAAGTTCATCATTTAAACAAACAAAATGGTAGTGGTCAGACAGGTAGGATTTAAACCTTTTTAATGCCTGTCCCTGAATACCAATGGAGTATGTCATGATCTGTAGTGTCGAACGTAGCACTTAGATCAAATAAAACAAGTAGTGAAATGCAGCCTTGGTCAGATGCTAGAAGCAAGTCATTTGTAATTCTGACGAGCGCAGTCTCTGTGCTGTGATGGGGCCTGAAACCTGATTGAAATTCTTCATAGATACCATCATTCTGCAAAAAGGAGCATAACTGAGCAGACAGATAAATGAAGGTTTGAGATTGGTCTGTAATTTGTTAGTTTACTAGGATCTAGTTGTGGTTTCTTAATGAGAAGCTTAATAACTGCCAGCTTGAATGTTCTCGGGACGTGACCTAGAGATGAAGAGGAGTTAATAATATACAGGAAGCAACTCTTTCATTAGATTAGTGTGTATGGGATCTAGTATATCTGTGGTTGACTTTGATATGTTGATAAGTTTTCTAAGCTCTTCCTGTCCAATAGCCGTAAAGGACTGCAATTGTGGAGGCTAAAACCTGTGATGCTGCTGTCGGTTGTACATTTCCAATTATATTCCTGATGCTTTCAATTTTCTCAATGAATAAATGCATGAAGTCATTACTACTAAACTGTGTTGGAATATTCAGTTTGGGCGACGTCTTATTATCTGTTAATCTAGATATTGCATTGAATAAAAACCTAGGATCGTTTTGGTTACTTTCTCTGAGTTTATGTAGATACTCTACCCTAGCAGAGCTTTTAGACCCTGTCTATAGCGAGACATACTGTCCTTCCACGCAATTCGAAAAACCTCTAGGTTCGTTTTTTTTCCATTTGCGCTCAAGATTACGAGTTGCTCTCTTGAGAGCATGAGTATGACTGTTGTACCATGGAGCAGGATGTTTTTCTCTAAACTTTTTTAATTTGATAGGGGCAACATTATCTAGAGTGCTAGAGAGCATAGTGCCCATATCGCTATACACCATATCAAGTTCAACCGTATTTACAGGTACACAGTGCAGGCGGGGCAGATCAGGCAGCTTACTTATGAATGGTTGGAATAAAAAAGTAAGCAAAAGCTCAAGACCAGGAGTATTCTGTAATTGATTTCATGTCTGCATTTGGACAATAAACCGTTATAATGCTTTATACACTTTATCTCTCCGACCTAACTAACCTGAAAGGATTTATGAGAGGATTTTTTGAAGCCATAAAATGTGTAAACAAATCAGCTTAAGTACCGAAAACCAATAAATAAAGATTAAATCAATGATCTGAAGTCAATGCCGATGTAAATCTAATACCGAAATGCCTTTTGGGTAGCAGTTAGCTAGTTAGCTCGGGCGCTGAGGTAATTTGGTTAACTATTTCGTTGGAAAGCTAACGGCTATATCTGCAAATACAGCCAAGTATTTTTCTCATAATGATATAAATACTGCGCGGTTCACTTATTTCAAAAGCTAGGAAAGTGATTAACAGACCGAAAAATTAGCAATAACTAATTTAAGAACTTTTTTTTTTTTTTTTTTACCACAGACGTCTCTCGTATTTCTCTAACGAACTTGGTGATGAGTCGTTCGTGGACGAGTCGGTTCTTTGAATCGGTTCGTGAGTC
The DNA here is from genome assembly GCA_023630585.1 of Cranoglanis bouderius. Lineage (NCBI taxonomy): Eukaryota > Metazoa > Chordata > Actinopteri > Siluriformes > Cranoglanididae > Cranoglanis > Cranoglanis bouderius. The sequence continues at coordinate 942,344 of CM042569.1, forward strand.
GACTGTCAGATCTGAAGAGCCGCTTTGGTGATTGAGTAGAAGAAATAATAGTCAGATGTCATTAAATTTACTTCAGTTTTTTTTTTTTTTTTTTTTTTTAAAGTTTTTTTAAAAATTGAAATTATAATAGTTAACATTTAATACATTAACAGTTAATATTTCCAGTGAGAAAATTAGCAAACTAACCTTGTGCTTGTGCACTTGTTTACCAGCTTTGGGTCTGAATGAATGAATTAATGAACATCCATTATTGTCATTGTCATTATTTATTATTGTCTATTCATTTTTATTTTGGAAAAGAAGTCTGATGATAACCGTTATTTCTCGACTGTCCAATCACTCAAAGAACCGACTCAAAGAGCCGACTCGTCCGTGAACGACACTTTATTCATTTTGACCGCAGTGGTATTAAAGGTTTTTAAATGTGTTATTATTTCGGAAGCTTAATCATTTTCAGTTTCTGAAATAATCGTACCGTGCAGTATTTATATCAATATGAGAACACTGTTTGGTTATATTTCAAGAAATAGCTAGTTTTTTACTTGGTGGCAGTAGGCTGACAAATTACCTCAGAGCCTGAGCTAACTAGCTAACTGCTACCAAAAGAAGCTTTACACTGGCACCATCAGTACTGAATTCAAATCCGTGTATCAGAACTAAATATCAGAAAAAGAAAAAATGGCTTGTATTTTATTATTCATTTACAAATCCAAAACGAAAAAACGAATTGCAAGTTGTTTTCCGTTCAATCACGTGATCGAGTTAAAAATAAGAAATTAGAAAATGGGTCTAATGTCAGATTTCGTTGTAACATTTTTTATTTATTTATTTTTTATTTCGGTTGGCTATGACCCAGAAGTTGTGCTGGATAAAGGTCTTTTTTTCACTGAAGAGCATCGAGAGTTTCGTACTATTTAAGGGAGCCAAACGTGTAACCCTCAGAGAGGACTGCAGAAACATGCAATTAAACCAGTCACTCTTCCTGAAACTACGGTTATATACACAGGCTAATATTTTTTTTAAACAATCCTTTATAATACTATAAAAGTTTTTGTATTTACGTTTTTACATTTTAAAAAAATGGGCAAACTCGATCAAGTTTAAAGAGATACTATAATAAAAATACATTAAAAACATCTACTAAAACATATTTTAAGAAACATTTTTTCCCAATTCTTCTTCTTCTTCTTCTTCTTCTTATTATTAAAATCTAACCATAAATATATATATTTTTTTAAAGTAGAGATGGTTCATTAAAGGAAGTCTCTGACACAAAAATATTAATGCTGAAATAAAAGGGACATTTCAAATCTACAACCCATTAATATCAGTTCACACCCAGCTCCTCTATGCTCACAATAAAGATTAATCAATCTTACTGTAGAATTTTAAAGTAGGGTTAGTTAATTAGTTAGTTAGTTAATTGCTGTTTAAAATCACAAGATCTTTCAACATAATTGAACCAGGAGGTTATTAACCTGTTATAAACTTGACATTTCAAATCCCTGATCGACGACCAAACCCACTCATATCAGTTGACTGTAAGGTCCTCTATGTGCCGAATAAAAGATTAATAAAATATTAGATTCAAGTTTAAAAGATCAATGAATCACAAATGAACAGACTGTTCACTTCGAAATATAAATATAAAAACCTTTAGCCTGTATTCTCATCGATACTGTGAATTATTGTGTTTGTTTTGTTATTTATTTATTTAAAATGATCATTATGTAGAAAGTTAAATGCTTTGGTTGTGTAGGAGCTCGCGGACGCTCATTTTCCACTTTCTGAAAAGTGTCTTGTGTACTTTTGCGTCCATTCATTTTTCCTTTTTTAACCCATAAATGAAAAACGAACGGTTGTTGTATTTTTAAAACCTATTCGATTTTACAGTTTTTCTAAGGCCAAATTAGAACCCAGAAATAATGTTTTTCCCGCACTGTTGAATGACAAGAGCCATGTCTCTGGAACCATACAGAGAGGTGATTTCTGGACCGGGGGGGGTGCATATCCCTATCAAATGTCAAATGCACCTCTCATGAACTGAATTAATTAATTATTTACATGAAATCATTATCCAGAAGTTAAAAATATATAGTTTACTGTATATCAGCAGTGGATGCTTTTGGGACATCTTTTTCTCATGATATGGTAGGCATGGCTACATTTTAATGTTTTCGTTTGAGTCTTATAAATGGCAAAAATCGAATTTTTGGTGCAAAGAAAATATATTTCAATAATGATCATTGATGTGTATTTGACTCAGAAGATGGCTTAAAGGGGTCATTTCATGATTTTTAATGTTTTCCTTTTGCTTGGGTGTATAATGTATGTGTTTGTGCATGTATAAGCTCTGCAAAGTCCCAAAGCTCATAGTCTCCCCCGAAGGGATTTATTTTATCTAACAGAGAGCCCTGCTCCAGACCTGCCCGAAACGCGTCGTTCGAAGTCCAGATTTACTTCGGTAATTTCTCTACGTCACAAAGTGCACCATCAGCATAATCCCACCCAAAGGCAAGCGCGATAAAAGAAGGCGGGGCTTCAGTGAATTCAGGCGCCATGTCGTGGAGACGCTGTGTGTTTCGGTGCGAAAGCAAAACCTCTTTGTTTAGCCTTCCAAAAACGGACGAGATCAGTGGTTACTGTTTATTTATAACTCTGTTCCTGAGCAGTACAACCGGAACGTTTGCTTGTGCACAGCGCGTTTTACGGAGGACGTCTTCCTGAACCTGGGAGAGAATAAGGCAGGCTACACACAATCGTATCTGAAAGGTAAGAGAGTTATAAAATAAAAACTTACCGCTGTGAAACGTTCTGCTCGAGTCGTGCTTGCGAACTTGCTTCTGCTTGATCATCCGCATCTTCTGAATCTGACTCGAGCTCGAACTGATGCGGTAAAACCGATGACATGTTGCTTAGGAACTCAGAATTGCTTTAGCTTTGGAGGCTAACGCTAACCCAAGGGGCGTTACACTTCTGACACACTCGTGAGGCTTTCGGCCAATCACAACGCAACGGGTCAGCTGGCCAATCAGAGCACTCTGGGCTTTTCGGAAGCAGGGGCTTTGGAGAAATCGGAGCGTTTCAGGCAGCCTGGGAATAGAGGCACTGCAATAATGTACATTATTTGACAAATAATGTTTTTTGAACATTAAAGCATGTTAACCTATTTTATTACACCCAATAAACAAAATAATTAACGTTTCAACAAAGTTTAAAAATCATGATATGACCCCTTTAACAATATACACTGTCGGACGGCAGGTGTCCTGCAGCATACTGTACATTGCGCATCTTATTTTGATCACAATGAGGGTTAAATGAAGGAGCATTCAAAGATCTGCTTCTGACTCTTTTTAAAAACCGCTGCTTGAACCAGCGCCGCTGAGAACTGATATAGGCTTATAGTCTGTTGTAGCCCATATTGTGTTCCAATTAATTTGTTCCACCACTCTAGGCAGGACCAACCGATAACACCACAAGTCACATATATTTTAACATACATATTACGTTAAAATTGCATTATGTTTTATTACTTCTTGTACTGCTGTAGATACAGCTATCTCCAGCTGAGTGTCAGAAACTTCCCGTCTCAGATAATGACTGGCACAAAATCGTATCGTCTTACACTCCTCACCTGACACCAAGCTGAGACAGGTGCGACAAGCTGAGACAGATAATAATCACTCACTGACTTTCATTAACCGCTTTATCCTGGTCAGACTCGTGGATCTTGAGCCTATCTTACAAACACTGGGTGTGAGGTGAGAATACACCCTGGATGTGACACCAGTCCATTGCAATGTACAATGCAGCACCTTGGGGCAATTTATCTTATCCAGTCTACCTATTGTTACTCACTGGTCTAACAGCCTGAGTGTAGCCTTTGACACAGTGTGCCAATCCATCCTTCTTCTAAAGCTGCATGAACCGGGCTGGTCACACCTCGTCCACCTCCGCTGTCACTCAAGGAGTTCCCCAAGGTTCAGTGCTTGGACCTCTACTATTCATCATCATACATATTGTCCCTTGGTCTGCTTACTGTAATTTCTAGAGACGCATCTAATTACAGACTGAGTGCCATGTTTTCATGCTGCCATTGGGCATACGATTGCTTTCCCTTGCAGAATGCTCACTCGACTGACTAAAAAAAAAAAAAACTCCAGTGACATCTACTCAAAAAGAGTGTGGTAACAGTTTCCAAATAAATAAATAAAAATCTATGTACATGAAATGATCACAGGTTTAATCTACACCCATATTCATAATTTATTTTCACTATCATAGCTTACTAAGTATTATATCCACAGTTATGTTAACCTACATGTCTTTCTCAACAAGAAACTTGGTCAGTAGTTACATATGGAGATCTGTAATGTGTGTAAAGAGTTTTAGCTCTCATTTATGCAGATTGTCAAGTCACTATGGGCTTTTACTGTACCACTTTCATTGTTTATTGCACTGACACAAGCTGTCACTCTTATTTTTGTCGATAGGCAGAACAAGGCAAGAAAGAGAGAGAAGAGTTTGAAGGGGAGAGAGAAACTCAGGATGTTCCTGTCTTGATACTCAAGAAAACATAACACTTATTTCATGTCTCCGCCAAACAATATGTTATAGAGGTATTTAAATTTATATTTTCATAGACTAAAACTAGACTAAAATACTTAGTTTTCTTTGACTAAGAAAAGACTAAAACACCCAGACTTTTAGTCAACTGAAATCAAGAACATTTGACACAGGACAAATACTAAATTAATAAACATGACTGGCAAAATTAGCACTACTGAACAGTAACAGTACTGTTACTAATCTTGGTGTGAAAAAGAAAATAATGTGAAAAGGATAACAATCTTGATGTGAAAAGGATATGATGATTTGTGCTATATTGTTATGTATCGTAATACCTACAGTATATGAGGTAGTCAACAATACCCAGCCCTAATATATATATACGCATATAACCAACATGCAAACAAGGGGAGTACCGACACCTATTTTTCACCTTCAAGCACTGACAGAGATGAAAAAGATGGCAAATTGTATCATAAATGCTTTTTAATACATTACTAATGTGCTGTCTTAGTCAGGATAATGATACCTAGTTAGACCAAACTAACAGACTGACTTATCTTTTGTAATTTTTTGGCTGCATTTGTGTGTGTGCTTGTACACATCGGAACGAAATGACATCTGTAGCAGTTCTGCTATTGTGTAATGTAGCAGCATGAGCATACCATCAAGGCTGGCAGCAAAAAGTTCCATAGTATGATGAGACTGACGCAGCTATGTGCACTTTTAATGGTTCCAACCAGAAGTATCACTCCAATGAGTAAATGCACTTACATCAGCCTTCACAGAGACAGAACAGGTAGAACCCAGAATGACCACATAACTGACTCCTGCACACATGCACGCACGCGAACACACACACACACACACACACACACACACACCTACATGACTGATAAACACAAAGAGGGTGAACTAAGTAAACTTTTCACAAACACTTTTCTTTCAGAAAATTTTAATATTACAATAGCCTTAGACCTCAAAGCAGAAGAAAAAGAAATATTAAAATATTCAACATGCCTAAAATTAAATCAGTTTAAAGTTCTTTGAATGCATACGCAAACCAAATTCAAAATTCCATGCTCCCATTTGCAGTATGCAATCTGTTCCAGTATACTTTCCTTCTTGTCTTTTAGTTTTGTGAGCATTTGCAGAATCATATTAAATGAAACACAGGAAAGTGAGTAAAATATACAGTAAACTTCGGGTTTTAGCCACACATTTACATTAAATAATTTAGTACAGAACTCAAACCATTTAATTTATTCTAATCATTAGCTTTTTTGTGTGTAAAAATCACAGATTTGTTTTTCCATATTTACTGAACCACTGAATCATTTTTCTTTCAGTGATCGAATCCGATTATTCCACTTTGGAAAAGGAGGCCTGAGGTAGCATTGGGGCAGTCAAAAAGTGGAGAAATTAATTATGATCTCTGTTCAACCCATTCCCCTGCCTGTACGTCTGTATGGGTCTGCTGCATAGGAATGTCGAAACAAGCTCACTCTGACGGAGTATTACACGAAATGGGAGAGGTCGCATTCATGGCTTCAGTTCCTTTATGACAGGAAAACTCGTTCCTCAACTCCGTCTTCAGCAGGTAACCCAGCAACATTCATTACTGATAAAAGGCAGTTGAAGCAGTGTACGAATGTGGTATCACACTGTGGCCAATACAGACTTTCAGCAGGTGTTTTACTTTTTACTGATTTCTGCTGATATCTCAGCAATTACCATGAATACTTCATTATGCAAGAATGCAAGATTAAATCACCCGCATATCTTATGTAGCATGCTGATGTAGCACGTCCGCTGGTTGAGGGACTGGTTGAGGGACTGGTTGAGTACCCAAGTCTAGAGATGTATTGCATGTGTTGATAGACAAGCATTGTGTTTCTCTTTGCCCTGGTCTTCAACAATTTCTAGACTCAGGGTCTCCAGTGTGTCCTTATTGTCACTATAAGGAAAATAAAAAGGCTGGCTGATATTATTAGTATATCATTAACATATATTGTGCTAGGAATTTTCATTGTTATATATTAATAAAAGAAATGTCAAAAATACCACAACATTGGAAATCTTCCTTTATTTGTATTTACCATAAATAACCCATTATTATTATTATTATTATTATTATTATTATTATTATTATTATTATTTCACCAAATTCAGCTGAACTACATAAGCACAAATTAATCATTTCAATTGCCATTTTCTTTATATCTAATTCAATTTAAGTGAGATGTATAGATTTTACGAACTGACCCTCATATTGAATATCAGGTTAACTGATAGCAAATACTTGTGTGATTTTTTAAAATTATATCATTATTATTATTATTGTTTTATTAAACTAAACTAATCTAATTTATTTGAAAGCCTCATGTTACCATGCGTTTCCTTTTTTTTTTCCCCCTCAGACCCAAATGAAAATTAGCACATTGGTGTATTTCCATACATTCATTCTTTCTCTTCGTTTGTTAAGTTTGTTTAGAGAAAGGTGACACTAAGGTGGGTATCAGTGTTCAGTGTGAACAGCAAAACAGAAGATCCTCTGAGAGGCTTAACATGATGTAATTTACCATCACTTTCTTGATTTTATTTTCACATTTGCTTTATCCTTCCGTAAAGAATTAAACCCAAAATCAGAACTTGCCTTTAAACAGTAATGCTGTTTTTCAGGTTGTCAGGGGAAATAACAAGCAGCCAAGCTGTGATTGGCTCTCAGGCCCTTTTGACATCATTGGCTTGTAAAATTATGGTACATACCTTGTTACTGCCCCTGGTTAAATAGCCCATTTACCTGCTCTGTATTTTACACGTCGACACTGAGACTAGGCTGAGAACACTCCACATCTGATACCTGTGGACACAGGTGAGTAATTACTTTATTTTCTCTTTAGTCACATTATGTAGAATCACCAGACTGAAAGATGTAAAATGCATCAGTCTCTTATAAACAATTTATATATTAAGATGTAATGTTCAAAAAAATTAATATTCACATGCAGTGTAAATGATGGAATATTTTTATAATATCAAATAACATTGTTTTAAATATAAATATACAAAGTATATAAATATATAAGTACACTTGTATTATCTTTTAAAAATAGTTATATAAATAAATAACGCAAAACTTATGTATATATTCAAAATAATCTTATGTATCATGGGTATTGTTTATTTAGCAGTAATTATTGTAGACTGGAACTGGAATATCAACTGGTTTCACCTCCTATAGCCACAGAAGCACTTTGCTTATACAGCTGATGAAAGTCTTTTATGGAAACTTTATTTACTTTGCTTAACTTTTACTATATTGATTTTTTAAAATACAATATGTATAAACGTTTATTTTTAGGATATAAACAACACAATGGACTGGCGGATTGTACTGGCTATTTTGTGTCTGATTGGTAAGTTCTCACTTTTTCCTGTTTTTTTCCCTGAGAATCTGAATTCCATCTCAGTTTCTCTAATCACTTACATTATCCTGCTCAAATATAACACACTCAGTTAATAAATCTGCTGCCTTCTCTCCTGAGAAACATGTGTTCATGGAGCTCGCTTTGTGCACAGGGGCATTTTCATGCTGGAAAAGGTTATTGTCTTAGTTCAGCTAGTTGAACCTGTCACTGTTGAGTGTCACTGCCCTATTAATGAAATGGTTACAGAATTTAAACACCCAGTGCGTGGGAGAGAAAGGCACAGGAGAAATACCTAACAAAAAACATTATTATTATTATTAAACAGACTTTAGTTTTGTAAAACATACATTTTCCTTTTTCTGAAGGAACATGTCCTGATAATTTAATAATTCAGAATTCATTGTTCCATCAATGATGGCAAGACGTTCTGGCCCAGATGCAGCAAAACAGGCCCAAATTGTTACACTACCACTCGCATGTTTTCCGTTCTCCAAACATAACATTTCTCATTTAAACCAAAAAGATCTATTTTGGTCTCCTCCATCCACAAACACTTTTCCAAAGCCTTCTGGCTTGTCCACATGGACTATTACACGTCTTGCTCTTGGAGTGATCTTTGTTGGTCAACCACTCCTGGGGAGGATAACAATGGTCCTGAATTTCCTCCATTTGTACCCAATCTATCTAACTGTGGATTGGTGGAGTCCAAACTCCTTACAGATGGTTTTGTAACCATTGCCAGCCTGATGAGCATCAACAACTCATTGTCGAGTTCTCATGCAGTCAGCTTTCACAGTCAACACCACTGAGTGGTTGCTATTTTTAATGTTTGCAGTATATTGGCAATCAAAGTTTATTTTTTCTGCCTGACAGCCACAAGTGCGGCACAGCTCACAGACACGAATTCAACCTCGAGCACAGCTACAAACACGAATTCAACGTCGGGCACAGCTACAAACACCTCTGCAACAAACACGACCTCAACCTCGGGCACAGCTACAAACACCTCTGCAACGAACACGACCTCAACCTCGGGCACAGCTACAAACACCTCTGCAACGAACACGACCTCAACCTCGGGCACAGCTACAAACACCTCTACAACAAACACGACCTCAACCTCGGGCACAGCTACAAACACCTCTGCAACAAACACGACCTCAACCTCGGGCACAGCTACAAACACCTCTGCAACGAACACGACCTCAACCTCGGGCACAGCTACAAACACCTCTGCACCAGCTGCAGTATTCAACTTGGTCTTTAGCCTCAATGAAACCTTTGTTCCAGCACTGGCCGATACCAGCTCTCCACAGTTTACAGAAAAAGCTACAAGTATCCGTAATCTGGTATGTTTAATTGATATTGCTTCCATTTATGATCCATTTTAATCTTCTAAACAAAACTAATTTTACCCCATGTATATTTCTATTGCCATATAAGACAACATGAAGAGTCCATAACAGTTCAAATGGTGTCTTTCTGTTAAGAGGGTATACATACTGGTCATATCTGATTCTTATCTCTTGCCTGATTTTTTTTCGATTTCATTGATTAATATTGTGAAGTCAGTTACATTCACCAGGCAATGGGGCGAATGTCTGCATTTCAACATTTATAAGTCTCTGTATATGACTTACTCATTAACTTTAACCATGTCTAAGACTAGAAGTAACAAACCAAACAGCCAATGTATATGAGGTCAGTGTTTATGAAAAATTAATTCATTAATGAATTGTGTTGAATTTTTCAGTTTGAACCAATTTACAGACGACTTTTCAAAAACTTTATCCGAATGATAATTCGTAGTTTCAGGTGAGAACTGATATATAAAAACATTGCTATAAATAATTGTTTATCTTTACTTCTGATGATTCAGAATTTCAACCTGTACTTAACTATGTTTGTTTTTTAGGAATGGTTCGATCGTGACAGATTCCATTCTTGAATTTAGTGACAATGGCACCATCCCATCTAATGCCACAGTAAAAGAAGCCTTTGTTAATGCAACTACCACCAACTCAAGCTTGAACATTATTCCAAATTCTATAAATGTCACCGATGTTCCTGGTCAGTATACACTTTCAAATATCCTGCATTTTAATAACATTTTGTACATGCAAATATTCTAATTCCTATTTAACCTCTGAATTAATAGTGACAAACACCTCTTCAACCCCGAGCACAACAACAACCACAGCTTCAACAACCACAGCTTCAACGTCTCAAATTGCTACTGCAGTATTCAACTTGAACTTCAGCATCATAGAAACCTTTGACCCAGCACTGGCCAATACCAGCTCTCCTCAGTTCACAGCAAAAGCTACAAATATCCATAATCAGGTATGTTTTATTGATAATGCTACCAATTACAATTTAATAGATTTTCCAAAACAAGTGGCCACCTGAGCAATTCTGTTGCCATATAAGACATCCTGAAGAACTCATAATGGTTCAAATGTTGGCTTTCTGTTAAGAAGTAATATAGAACGTCTGCTTTTTTCAAGTTATATGAATATTCCAAACTCGGATTCAATGCACGTCATGGGGCACAATTATATATGAATTTGAACATTTTAAAGTCTCAATGTATTCATTATTTATTACCTTTAACTATATCCAGTACTAAATGTGACAGACCAGTTTATCAGTGTGGTTGACACTGCTGTTGATACTCACCTCATTCATTTCTAATTTCTTTTAGGTTGAACCATTGTACAAGAAAGCCTTTACAAACTTCATCCAAATGAAAATTCTAAAATTCAGGTAAGAAGGAAGATACGCTCTGAATATTTATTTCTTGTTTATTAATGATGGAATTTTAATCTTTATCTCTACATTTGTGTCCTTTCAGGAGTGGTTCTACTGTGACAGAAAGTAACATTTATTTCAATTCGAACGGCCCGACTGTTAATGCGACCCAAGTGAAAAACGTCCTTCTCAATGGACTTAACAACTTGACCTTTAGTGTTGATCCAAACTCCATCAATGTCACCCAGACTCTTGGTTAGTATACACTTGCAGAGACTTTATTGTGTTACTTATTAATTAATGCTCAAATTTCTTGTTTTATTTTAGGTTTAAATATATATTTGTATAAATTTAATTATGTATAATGTTTATATTTTGCAGGTAATTCCATGCCACCAGTGATTGCCAGCTCACTTTCCATGATGTGGATGTCTCTTCTATCACTTCTACTTTCAGGGGCCTTAAAATTCTAACTCTAGACCTGATCATAAACATACACAATGACCCTTATATACAGTGCATCCAGAAAGTATTCACAGCGCTTCACTTTCCTCAAAATTCTATAAACAATACCCAATAATGACAATGTGAAAGAAGTTTGTTTGAGATCTTTGCAAATTTATTAAAAATAAAAAACAAAAAAAATCACATGTACATAAGTATTCACAGCCTTTGCTCAATACTTTGTTGAAGCATCTTTGGCACACCTACCAAGCTTGTAGCATCATATTCAAAGACTTGAGGCTGTAATTGGTGCCAAAGATGCTTCAACAAAGTATTGAGCAAAGGCTGTGAATACTTATGTACATGTGATTTTTTTGTTTTTTATTTTTAATGAATTTGCATAGATTTCAAACAAACTTCTTTCACGTTGTCATTATGGGGTATTGTTTGTGGAATTTTGAGAAAAATAATTAATTCAATCCATTTTGGAATAAGGCTGTAACATAACAAAATGTGGAAAAAGTGAAGTGCTGTGAATACTTTCTGGATGCACTGTGTATATATATATATATATATATATATATATATATATATATATATATATATATATATATATATATATATATATATATATATATATATATATATACCACAGCTGGTGGTGGTTGAGGAGATTCCCCCCTATAGTATGTAAAGCGCTTTGAGTGTCTAGAAAAGCGCTATATAAATGTAACAAATTCTTAATTAATTAATTATAATTCATATAATAACTCATAAGATGAAAGGAATTTTGGGAAAATGTTTCTTTCTTATAAACAAAGGTATCTTTAAATAAGAAATTCGAATTGGAGACTTAATGAAGGTTCTGATTTGCCTGAAAATTTCTCCACATTCTAACAGTACTAGAAGGATTTTAGTTCACTCATATTTAAGTCCAATGGAATTGTTTTTTAAATCACTGTGTAGTTAATAGTATAAATCAATGTTGTTTTATGCAGTATAATCTCTAAACACAAACATATATGCAAACCTACATATAACTTCTTTAGGTCAGTGTACAATGATTATAAACACTGTATGAAATAAAGCTTTGCATAATTATTTTATTTTGTTTCATGCATATCATTTAATAATATAAGGATACACTATTTGGCTAAAAGTATGTGCACACATGACCATCACACCTGTAAGTGATTTTTCCCCAAACTGTTGCCACAAAATTGGAAGCACAAAATTTTATAGAATTGTATGCTATAGAAAGGGCCGGTAAAGGCCCATGTGGGTGCAGGTTTTCTGTCCAATCAAGCAGGAGCCACACCTGATGCCACCTGTGTAGTCAGTTTATCTTAGCTTTTAATATACTATTAGGTTTGGCTTCTGTTTGGTTGGAATGAAAACCTGCACCCACACCAGCCCTTTCTGGATAACAGACACCCGTACTGTAAAATTAAGATTTCCCTTTACTGGAACAAAGAGACTCAAACCTGTTCCAGCATGACAATGCCCCTGTGCACAAAGCGAGCTCAAGGAAGACATGGTTTGCCAAGGTTAGTGCCTGACCTCACGAATGTGGAGGCTGTTATTACAGGAAAGAGGAGGACCAACTCCCCCTGTGGTAGTGCCAGTGGTGGCTCACCAGTTAAGGCTCTGGGTTACTGATTAGAATGCAGGGGTTCAAGGCCCAGCACTGCCACTGCTGGGCCCTTGAGCAAGACCTTTAATCCTCTCTACCCCATGGGTGCCAAACTAATTTCATTAATTTCTTCATCAAAATCATCAACTTGTATACTAGATCCCCTACCTACATGTTTCTTCAAACAGATTGCTCCAGAAATAATCAAACCCCTTCTAAAAATAATCAACTCTTCCCTTAGCACTGGCTATGTACCTAAATCATTTAAATTAGCAGTTATCAAACCCCTGATTAAAAAACCTGACCTCGACCCCTTTCAATTGTCCAGCTATAGGCCAATATCAAATCTCCCCTTTATCTCCAAGATCTTAGAAAAGGTTGTAGCAAAGCAGCTCTGCTCGTACCTTAATAGGAATAACATTCATGAAATATATCAGTCAGGATTTAGGCCTCATCATAGCACAGAGACAGCACTGGTTAAAGTGGTAAATGACCTACTGATGGCCTCTGATCAGGGTTGTGTCTCCATGCTTGTGTTGCTTGACCTTAGTGCAGCTTTTGATACAACCGATCATACTATTCTCCTTGATAGACTAGAAAATGTTGTTGGCATTAAGGGAGCGGCCCTGTCGTGGCTCAGGTCTTATTTGACTGATCGTTATCACTTCGTAGATGTAAATGGTGAATTCTCTATGTATACTGAGGTAAAGTTTGGTGTTCCACAAGGTTCTGTTTTAGGCCCACTGCTCTTTTCTTTATATATGCTACCTCTGGGTCAAATTATTCGTAAACATGGAATTAGCTTCCACTGTTATGCTGATGACACACAGTTGTATGTTTCAGCAAAGCCAAATGACAGACACCAGTTTAATAAAGTCGAGGAATGTGTAAAGAACATTAGACAGTGGATGCTTATTAACTTCCTCTTACTAAATTCTGACAAGACAGAAGTACTTATACTAGGACCACATGCAGCTAGAAGTAAGTTTTCTGATTACATAGTAACTCTGGATGGCCTTTCTCTTTCATCATGTGCAGCAGTAAAAGACCTTGGTGTGATTATTGACTCCAATCTTTCCTTTGATGCCCATGTAGGTAATATTACTAGGATAGCCTTCTTTCACCTCAGAAATATCGGTAAGATAAGAAATATATTGTCACTACATGATGCAGAAAAATTAGTCCATGCTTTCGTCACCTCTAGGTTGGATTATTGTAATGCCTTACTGTCTAGATGTTCCAGTAGGAGCATAAACAAACTCCAGTTAGTCCAGAATGCAGCTGCAAGAGTCCTTACTAGAACTAGAAGATATGACCACATCACCCCTATCTTATCCACACTGCATTGGCTCCCAGTGAAATTTCACATTGATTATAAAATACTACTATTGACTTATAAAGTGCTAAATGGCTTCGCGCCACAGTACCTAAGCGAACTTTTGGTCTTTTATGATCCGCCACGCCTACTTCAATCAAAAGGTGCAGGCTATTTATTGGTACCTCGAATACTGAAGGCTTCAGCAGGGGGAAGAGCTTTCTCTTACAAAGCCCCACAGTTATGGAACAGCCTTCCAATTAGTGTTCGGGACTCAGACACAGTCTCAGTGTTTAAGTCCAGGCTGAAAACATATTTGTTTAGTCAAGCCTTTCGTGAATAGTTTTTTTTCCTTAGGTAAAGGAGCAGATCTAGCGGTCTCACGGGCATAGTGTGTTGTGGTGAACTGGGATGTCTGGATGCTGTCACCCCCCCACCTTCAGGCGTCCACCAAGGTTTGTTGATGGTGGGGTGGCTGGCCGCCTTGTCCCAGGGAGCCCTCATGTCTGTGTTACCCTCTGGCTTTCCCTTTTAGTTATGCTGTCATATGCTAGTCTTGCCAGAGTACCTGCTTTCACTTATGCAAAGTACATTGTCCTTAACCATTACGGGACAATAAGCATACCTAATGATCTCTCTCTCTCTCTCTCTCTCTCCCTTTCTGTCGAGCTTCACATGATACTCCTGAGATGCCAGTGATCCCGACCCCTTCTGCTCTCTGGACCTGCCCGATCCATCCTGATGCCCTACTTCTGGTTGGAGATCTCATCAATTGAAGTCACATGCTGCTGCTGAGGATGGCCCCACACAGTGCAGCCTAAAGATCACTGAGATTACAGTGGTGAAGTTCAACAAAACAGACTCATATAAAAACTATATATATCATATAAAGAAAAA
This sequence comes from Cranoglanis bouderius, assembly GCA_023630585.1. Taxonomy (NCBI): domain Eukaryota; kingdom Metazoa; phylum Chordata; class Actinopteri; order Siluriformes; family Cranoglanididae; genus Cranoglanis; species Cranoglanis bouderius. Next base: position 957,387 of record CM042569.1, read on the forward strand.
AAGCCCCGTCACCCATAGATCTTAAACAGGATTGTGGAACAGTCAACAAATTAGCCTGTGAAGAGCGCAATCTGCGATTTAGGGTGTAAGGAATTAACAATGCGGATAAATAATGAGGAGCCAAGCCATGTAATGCTTTGTATGTCAGCATCATAATTTTAAAGTCGATACGGAACCTGACCGGGAGCCAGTGCAAGGACTCCAAAACAGGAGTAATATGATTGCATGTCCTGGTCCTAGTCAGGATCCTGGCAGCTGAGTTTTGTACATATTGGAGTTTATTAAGTGTGGATTTAGAAACTCCAGCTAAAAGAGCGTTACAGTAATCTATCCGAGAGACAACAATGGTGAGTTTACCAGCTTTTCAGCTACAGGGAGATTTAGCATAGGGTACAATCTTGCTATATTTCTGAGGTGAAAAAAAGGATGCTTTAACAGTGCTCTGTACAAAAGAATCAAATGTAAGACTGGCCTAAGCATTTTGAAAAAGATGTGGTGCTTGCTCATGCATTGTTCTTTGAAATGGTGTTTTTGGAATAACCCAAGAGATGTGTATTGAACAGGGGTTAAAGCTTGTTCAATATTAAGATCGGTGTGTTTTTGTCCATATCATCTCCCCCTTCTCCTTGTGTTTCGATTGCAAAACTCTTATAGACTTGGATTTTAGCACTAGTTGCTGCAGTATCAGTATCCAAGACTATTTTTTCCTTCATTGCTTTTAACTTTGCAACTATTTCCAGTTGTTGTTTCCTTTCAAATACAGCAGCACGTTCCATTAAAGCAGCCCTTCTTGCTCCGGCCTTTCGACCCGCACTGAGACAGAGGATGATGCTGAAGAGGATGAGCGACTGGATTTTGATGATGATTGTGAAACATTTGATGGTGCATGTTTATGTATAATTCCGGGGACACTGTCATCAAGATCCTTTTATTCAGCCGCATGAAACGGAATTTCAATTTCCCTGTGAGTTTGAGATCTCATTTCAATCCAAACATTTGTCTCATTCAAAAATTCTTTAAAATATTCCACTCGGGGTTTGAACCAATTTTCTTGTTCAGTTTTTCCTTTCGTCCACAGACTGCAACATTTGCACCGACTCATTAATTAGTTCCAATCCATCAAGGGGATTATTAAATACAGTCAAGAGTGGCTTTACTTCATTAACTTCCAGTTTCAGTCTGTTTCGCTTTAATTTAATTAATTCTACGGGTACACGCTCCTAGTTTCCCTCTGCGTGCCCCAATAAGCTTTGTTAAAGAGTCTTTCTCTGCCATAGTAACAGTCTCTTGCAATGCATCCATTTCATCCATAAATAAAGCTGTGCACTCACAGGTATTTTGCCCTCTTCCAACATATAATCCAAAGAAAGGAAATATCCATTGACTCCATCTCTGAGATGCAGACATGTTTAAGTGATTCCTTGTTGAATTGCTGATTCCCTGCAGGTGCAAGAGCTTCAACAAGCAGTATTTTTCACGTGACAGATTACACGTTCCAAAGTCCATTTTATTGAAGATTCCAAACAATAATTCAGCTCTCAAATTTCCAAAGTAAAACGACATAATCCATCAGTGTCCAAACAAAAGATATGCGGTTTGAAAACTGTCTCTCTACCCACTGGAACGCTCTTATGGCTGATCAAGTTCAGCTGATATTGCTTATGCTACAGTGCAGTGACCGGTATGCCCAGTAGGAGGCAGCACAGAATGGGTAGAGAACTCGGGTCAAAAGAAAATAATGACAATAAATTAAACAGAATAACTAATTCAAATAGAGGCTATTTTTCTACATTATTATAATATAATAGAGGCTATTTTTCTACATTATTATAATGTAATATAGCAACCAAAAATTGAAAGAATATAGAAAGTTGGGACTCGGGATGCAGGCAGAATTTTCAGCAGCACTTTCAAAAACTCAACAAAACCCAAATGAATGGAAATGAAGCCAAAATGGGCCATCACTAGCTCACAGCTTTCACCTCGTTCAAGGTCAAGATCATGCTCCGTGCATGGGTGGGAGTGTGTGTATGCATATGTGTGTGTTGCAAGCTTCGCCTCTTTCTGTCTGGGTCACGGCAGACACTGAAAGCACAAAGAAACACATAAGCAGGCTAGTGGTAATATAACACAAGTGAGAATCATCATGCGTTATCTGCTGGTTCAACCCGCCTCCTCTCTGTTTGCAGTTGACACTCAACCAGGCCACCGTGCCACACACATCTTTTACGATTATGCCAAAAAAGTTTTTCCTTTGTCTCATCAGACCATAACACATTTTGCTACATGGTTTGGGATCATTTAGGTGTGGCTGCATGTTTTTTTTTTTTTGTGAAAAAGGGCTTCCATCTAGCCACCCTACCCCACAGCCCAGAAGCTCTTCTGCTTCAGCAGTCGGATGAAACAAAGATGATGTGAAGACAACTGTACAAAGACAGCTGATCTTTATCATAATGGAAGATGGGTGTATGATAATTACTTTTTATACATGAGTTTGAATGTGATTGGTTCATTGCATACTTACAGTGGGTATAGAAAAGAATCACCCCCCTTTTAAATAATCACATTTTGTTGCTTTTCAGCCTGAAATGAAGACAAGACACAGTTTTTACTTTGAAATCGGTATGAAAACTGGACGTTGATATCACCAGCGATACTCTTCATTCATCAGGTTACCAAGTTAAACTGTCAAAAGTTAGTAAAAAAGATAAAACACATACCTTGTTTTCGACTTTCCTTTGAAAGTCTTGACATTGTGAAGGTATAATATTACATTCATGTCCCTGTATTTATTTACAGGTGCAGAATGGCTGTTGGGAAGTTTGGGAATTTTCCCGGTGGGCCGGTCTTGTGAGGGCCAGTCTTTTTTTCCTAACCCCGGCATTATATAGCCTGTATACAGATATTCAATAAATCATCTTAGCTGCTAAGCCATAAAATGTGTAAACAAATCAGTTTAATTCCGAAAACCAATAAATAAAGATTAAATCAATGATCGGAAGTCAATGCCGATGTAAATCTAATACCGAAATGCCTTTTTATGCCTTTTGAGTAGCAGTTAGCTAGTTAGCTCGGGCGCTGAGGTAATTTGGTTAACTATTTCGTTGGAAAGCTAACGGCTATATCTGCAAATACAGCCAAGTATTTTTCTCATAATGATATAAATACTGCGCGGTTCACTTATTTCAAAAGCTAGGAAAGTGATTAACAGACCGAAAAATTAGCAATAACTAATTTAAGAACTTTTTTTTACCACAGACATCTCTCGTGTTTCTCTAACGAACTTGGTGATGAGTCGTTCGTGGACGAGTCGGTTCTTTGAATCGGCTCGTGAGTCGGCTGTCAGATCTGAAGAGCCGCTTTGGTGATTGAGTAGAAGAAATAATAGTCAGATGTCATTAAATTTATTTATGAAGTTTCTTTTATATATATTTGAATTAGAATAGACAGCATTAACAGTTAATATTTCCAGTAAGAAAATGAGTAAACTAACATTTTGCTTGTGCACTTGATTCCCAGCTTTGGATCTGAATGACTGAATGGATGAATGGATGAATGAACATCCATTATTGTCATTGTCATTATTTATTATTGTCATTTTTATTATTTTTTATTTATTCACTTTTATTTTCCAAAAGAAGTCTGATGATAACCGTTATTTCTCGACTGTCCAATCACTCAAAGAACCGACTCAAAGAACCGACTCGTCCGTGAACGACACTTCATTAATTTTGACCGCAGTGGTATTAAAGGTTTTTAAATGTGTTATTATTTCGGTCGGTTAATCATTTTCAGTTTCTGAAATAATCGTACCGTGCAGTATTTATATCAATATGAGAACACTGTTTGGTTATATTTCAAGAAATAGCTAGCTTCCTGCTTGGTGGCAGTAGGCTGACAAATTACCTCAGAGCCTGAGCTAACTAGCTAACTGCTACCAAAAGAAGCTTTACATTGGCACCATCAGTACTGAATTCAAATCAATCATTTATTTACTATTTTTTACTGTTGTTAAATTGATGTGTACACAAATTATGGCTTCAAAGAAAAATTATCTCAGAAATCCTGTCAGGTTCGCTCTTGTCAGCTAGCTGTCTAGTCTTAGGAGCCATTGAGAAGAATTCAGTTTCTTTTCAGAAAGATCTGAAGTGCTGCAGGAGATTATGAATTTCCAATGGTAACAGAATTTTCATGACAGTAATTATTTATGGTGTTATGTAATTTAATGAAAGATTGTATGCCGCCAGCAGAGAGTACTGTAAGAGCCCTATTCCAGTAATAATATGTTGCTATTGCCTCGGACGGTTCGGCATCCACAAAAGCAGTCAATCAGTTTGTTTGCACATTCTGCAAATGTATGGTTCAGTCACCAAATAAACCAAATGAAGACAAAGCATTGGAGTTGTTTTGCTGCTTTGGAGCAACATTCAACATCCTTTAAATTATGGGAATAATAATAATAATAATAATAATAATAATAATAATAATAATAATAATAATAAAGTTTACTGTCTTTGTTATGGAAACATATACCTTGTAGCCTCAGACAACGAGAAACAAGTGTTTGTTTCACAGGCTAAATTCTTGTTAAAAGTAATTGTCTATAAAATGAAACTAAATATATAATAAGATAAAATAAAATAAATGTTATATTACTGATGGCCCAATGTTTCATACATGAAGTAAGATATCTGAAAAAAGTTCAATTTTCCTCACAAAGATGTGATCACTATGTCTTAAGAATATATGAAAAGAAAAATCGCAAATTATTAATTTAAGATTGTAATGTTAATGAGTTAATTTTTGTTTGCACATTGCTTGTTTACAGAATAAACACCCAAATATTTTTTTAATTGATTTAATTCACTGTACTTTAGATGAAAGGTTGCTGATGACCAGGAGATGGCCATGCTGACCAATATGTTTTCTTTTTCACTTATAGATATAGTAGAGTGGTGCCAATACTGACAATACACTAGCAAATTGCTGTATTTACAAAAAAAGGTTAATTTCTTCCATTGGCTGTGCAGGCTCTTGGTGGCAACTTGATGTGGGAGAAACTGCTGAATTTTTTCAGTCAGCTCTTCTCACCAAAATTTAAGGCAGGATGCTGTTGCAGTGTCTTCTTTTTTTTTTTTTTTAATTAGTCATCTTCACCACATGATTATCCGTTTCATAACAGCTCTTTACTGGTTATTGCGCTGTCTCCAGTTGCCATTTTTACGTAAGATGAGCAATTACCAGTTATGCGTCATTAGTGTCTATTTATAGAATTTAAATAACAAGTATCATGTAGCTCAACCTGCAGTATTTATTCTATCATATATTTGATATATTTATTCTATCATATATTCTAGCTATATTCTAATTTACAACACACAAACCTTCTTTTTAACCCTTAACATTCTCCTAACCTTCTTTTTACATTAAGCAGGCCGGATCAAATTACATTTGTATGAAATCACATTTGTAAACATATTTCTAAATCTTTTTTTTTTTTCATTCTTAATCTAAAACATTTTTTTCTGCCATTAACACGATTCAGTTTCTGTAAACATGACTCAGTTTTTCATTTAACTTCATTAATTTGTTTATGCTTCATAAATGAATCCCCGAATTATTAACAGTTCAGCTAATGTCCCTGGTCTCCGTGTCTCTGTGTGCATTTTTACCCATCAATCATAACAGCAATGACATTTTTTTCTGGTATCTGTGACTCAAGATATTTAAAGGTCATTCACCTAAGAAAGCGAAAACAGAAAACAAATTGTTTGTAAATTTATAAAATTATCATTACATACAGTAATACATTTAAAGGTAAAAAGTGTCATGAGAGGGACCCAGTGTTTTACAATTGATTGTCAGTACATAGTGTTTATTTAAGTTGTTTTAGGATGAGATAAAATGAAGACAGTGTGTCTTATATGTGTCTAAATATGTATTTCAAACACAATTCTGTTATTTTATTACATCACAGGATGACATTGAGTGACTCTTTCTTTTCTGGGGTTGTCAGAAAGTTGCAATAAAAAGTGTTGTTAAGACCCTTTCTAAAAATAAACTACTAAGCTCTACCATGTCATTATTGCTGGGGTGGAGCCTTTCTGGTATGCAATACGTCGAAATTCCTGATCAATCATCAGTGTAATTTTGGCATATTTAAAATATTTGTTTCGTCAAAATACTTTAACTCAGCATTAACTTGGGCAGGGTTTAGTATGCGTGCTATGCTACTGCAAATAAAGCCGTACAGTTTTACACTAGTAGCCTTATGACATGACAGGTGTTCATATTTCTAAATGTTTGATAAATACGTACATTATTTTTAATGATCTTTTTCTTTTCATTCTTAATCTAAAACATTTTTTTCTGCCATAAACATGACTCAGTTTCTGTAAACATGGCTCTGTTTATCATTTAACTTTGTTAAGTTGTTGATGCTTCCTAAATGTAATGCTGCGAGCCACTGTACTCAGAACTTGGAAAAACCTGACCTCTGACACAGAAAAGTGCAATGGAACGTCATTGGAATTTCAGGTTCAAATCAATACTAGTGAACAGGTCATTGTTATTTTTTTATCCCACAGTGCTGTTGAATTCTGGATTGCGATAGGTCAGAAGGTGTTGATTAATTTTCTATAACAGCAAAGTCTCCAGTGTCAGCGCTTTGTAACAAAATCAGAATATTACAAGAATGTCCACTTATGGGCTTTATCCTGCAGTGTTTATTTAGATGCTTAAGTGTTAGGATAAATTTGAAAAATTGTAACGAAAATCCCCAACACTGTTTCTTCACATAACCGTAGATATGTTTCTTCATACGTCATGGTTCACAAAAATATAGATGGTTTTCTATTTTAGTACTTTCTCATTCCAGTTGTTATCTTGTGTGTAGTCACTGATTTAATCTACTGTCCAACTGGTTTCATAACTGGTTCCTGAATAGAATATGAAACCAGATCAATGCAGGATCTATTTTTGGCTTCCAGAGCCAAAGAAAATAAAATCATCAGCTGTCTTAAAATGTGACTCCACAGCCCCGTGATTTATGTCTGTACCTGTGTCTATTTGCTCATCTGCTTATTTATCCTTTAGACATCAAACGGCATGATGTTTTCCTGGTCTCCGTCAAGGGCGTAACCTGGCCTGGGCATTTTATTTCTTTAGCCCCGAATAATTCTCCACTTGGAGCGGTTTGTCGCTATGTAACTAAATTTATAAATTTAGAATTTGATGCCTTCAACACACTCAAAAAAATTTGGGACAGAGGCAAAATAAGACTGAAAAGTTCATAGAATATTCAAGTAACACCAGGAAAAGCTCAGTCTTTGCAAGCAAGGATGGGTCGTGGCTTACCACTTTCTGCCAATCTTCATGAGAGAATTGTCAGTCAGTTCAAAAAGAACACAACACAAGATTGCAAAGAATTTAAGTCTTTCACCATCTACAGTGCATAATATTGTGAAACGATTCAGGTAAACTGGAGAAATCTCATTGCGTAAAGGGCAAGGCCGGAAACCACTGTTGAATGTTCGTGACCTTCGAGCCCTCAGGTGGAATTGCCTGAGAAATCGTCATGCTACTGTGATAAATATAACCACATGGGCTAGGGAGTACTTCGGAAAACCGTCGTCACTTAACACAGTCCGCCGCTGCATCCAGAAATGCAAGACAAGACAAAAACATATATAACGGAGACTGCCAAGAGACCTACAGCAACATTTAGGAGCTGCAGAAATACCTGACAAGTACTAATTACTTTCTGCATGTG